>JAWRVF010000983.1:0-127284 GCA_036785485.1 Physcomitrellopsis africana | reverse complement strand
GCGCGGAGAATGCATCGATGGAGCTGCGAGTCCATCATCAGCTATGGCGATCCGGAGTCTCTAGGGTTTCACCACCTTTCTGCAGTCTCCATCTTCATGGCCTTAGCGTAGCACAAACATCGTAAGAGCATCTTGGAAAGACAAGTAGTAATCTTGTTTCCGGTTATCACGTTTGATTATGCTACGGCCGTCCCTCTTCCATTTCTCGTGGATGGTATTTTGAAACTTTGCCTGGTATGGGCCGTTGCCTGGTCATTCTTCTTAGGTTCCTCGTGTGGATTTCCGTTCTATGGCGTCCTGTCTCTACCGCTGAGTGTCGACGTAGCGATGTTGGGTTTAATGGTGGTATCCAATTAGGGAAGGGACGATCCCGGAACTGTTACCTTGTGTGGTTGAATGTGCCAGAGAGTGTAGTTGAAAGGGTTTGGTGGCACATGTAGCTGTTGTTATTGCTGACTCTTTTGGAACGGTCATGGGAATAGTTGGTGGTTTGCTATAGTGCGAGAAGCTGGTTACTAGTCCAAATTATTAGTCTACCATGTTTAGGTAGAGTGGCAATTTGGGACGAGCCACCCTGGTGATGTGCGGTGTGATTCTAATTCTTCGCAGTCGTCATGCATGGGTGATAGCCTGGAGTATAGGAAAGGGATGAATTACACCTTCAAAACTATTATGCCAAGCAGGTGAAATCAAGGAAGTGCCCTCACGAGCACAAGTAACTTGATAAATGAGCCCCTTGGCCTGCCAACAGGTAGCAGGATGGTGATCACTGCAGGAAGTAGTGGTGGAGCAGGGAGTGGTTCAGAGAGTACTAGGATCAACCAAATGAGAGCGGCAGAGGAACAATGGTGGGTGGATGTTCTTGCCCCAGTATCGGTGGTAGGTTCTTCCACTGTGTCTCAGCAGGAGAATGTTGCACTAAGTGCAAATGTGGAATTTGGGGTCCCCAGGCTGTACGTTGAAGATCCCGACAATATGCTGTTTGCACAGCCAGCCGATCCAATAGTGATGAAATTGCTCATGGGTGATGGGCAATTCTGTGGTCAGGGTGATATCCAAAGTGTACAGCGCTCAAGAGACATTGACACGGTGATGTTTGAGCAAGATTCGTGGAGTTCCAACCAACACCAATTGTGCCATCATCTTGGTGATAAGCCGCCGAGTAGACTGACATTACCGGACCACTTTACCGGGGGTACCTTCTCATCTTTCCTTAATTCATCTGTCTCTCTGTCACCCTCTATACCAAATTCTGATTCACATGCTACTTTTACATCCCTCCCTCGTGCTCTCTCTCTTCCTTCCCAGTTGCATGATATTCCTCACAACTACCCAAAGGGCACTGGAGTTTCTGTTCTTTCTACAAATGTCACCCCTGTTGCCAGTATGTCCAGACCTATTGGAAATCCCTATTTAGCCTCAAGTTCTTTTCTTGGTGCTATGTCAGTGCCTCCAAATGCTTCAGCTAGAGGAGATTGCGTTGCTCAAAGCCCCTTGCTTGGAAATTCAATCTATGAAGACCAGCTTTCTCAAAGAAATGCTCTCACAGTGGATCAGACTAGTTTAGTCATGGAGGAAAGGTCAGTTTCCATGCAAGGCAGTTTACCTTCATCACCGTCGTCATTATATGCGGTACATTTAAATTTACCATCTACTACCCCCGCATATCACCACCAAGAACCTGAAGGGGACTTTGAGCATAGGAGCATCTTACAACGCTCATTTTCGTCATTGCCGAGTGCCGGTTCTCAAAATCAGCGTATAAAAGTCCCTGCAATGATGTCTGGTGACTATTTGCTTCAACGTCAGCTGTCTTGGAATGCAGGGAGGATGTCTCCGCAGTGGCAGAAGCTTGCTCCTTTGAATAGGAGCCTTAGAGCAACTGGTGAACGGAAGCGAGAAACTATAAACGATCGCACACTTGGTGCCCTTTCTCCACTTTCAACTGTTCCTGGTTTCTGCCTCAGTCGCCCTCAGGATCCTGGTGACAGCTGTCAACAAGTTGGAGTTGAGCCTAAACAGGAGGATGTGAATTTGGACACTGAGTCAATAGAGGGGGGGGTCATTCCTGAGGGTGGATTGGCCATTGTGAATCTCTTACTGCGGGCAGCTGAGGCTGTGGACAATGGTGACGCAGAGATGGCTAAAGCGATATTGGCGCGGCTCAATCAGCACATCTCCCCATCAAGGGAACAATCGATTCAACGGGTAGCTCATTACTTTCGTGAAGCCCTGGAAACACGAATCATGGGTTGGGAGAACTTTGTGGTGCATTTGTCACAGGATCGGGTCCTGCATCCCCTTGAGGAGTTTTACAAAATTAATGCTTACGTTCGATTTTGTGAAGTCTCACCGTATCATAAGTTTGCACACTTCACTGCTAACCAAGCAATTTTGGAGACTTTAGAGGGTGAAGAATCAATACATATTATTGACTTTCAGATGGGTGCAGGTGCTCAATGGGCATCTTTTCTTCAAGATATAGCATGCTTGAGAGCTGCTGGAAAGGCTGTTCCCACGGTTAGGTTGACAGTTGTTGGAACCGGGGCAGATCAAATTCATGCGACTGGAGCAAATCTTTGCAACTTTGCTCGTCTGATGAATATTACTCTGGAATTTCAGGCAGTTGTCACTAGACCCGAATGCCTTGAAGTATCAATGTTTCGACTAAGAGATCATGAAGCCGTTGCCGTCAACTTCATTTTCAGTCTCCATGAGCTTCTGGACGGAGATACTTCGAATGGGTTAGCAACCGTTCTCAAGGCTGTATTGGAAGCTCGCCCGAAAGTTGTTACTACTGTGGAGCAGGAAGCATACCACAGTGGTCCTTTCTTCCAGCAGCGCTTCTCTGAGGCTTTGCAGTACTACATGTTTCTTTTTGATTCCCTCACAAATTCGCTTGAGGCTGGTGTGGACTCGTCTGTTAACTTGAGCATTGAGAGCTATCTCCTTGCGCCAGAAATCATGAACATAGTAGCTTGTGATGGTGTTGCTCGAGTTAAACGTCACGAGAGGTTGGAACATTGGAGGAAGCGAATGCTTGCTGCTGGGTTCCGTAGTCGTCCCTTAAGTGAGGTCTCATTACTCCAGAGTGAGATACTTGTGTCGCAATTATCTTCACGAAGTGGATTCCAAGTCATATGTGATCAGGGAAGTCTCCTCCTTTGCTGGAGAGGACGACCCCTCTTGGCTGCGTCCTCGTGGATCTGCTGATTGATAGTTTAATGTAGGTGCTTCTTGAAAGACTTTTCTTTTCAACTATGATATTTCATTCTGAGAGGGTATAGGCTAAGCTATAAAATGACGCTCTCTAGACTATTGTGTAATATTTTCTTGTGATAGCTTTTTAATTTTGCACCTTTCCTCTTGTATTTTGGATGCCCTCCGCATAATTTCCTCTCGTACTAATTCGCATTCTATACATCCGTTGTTGGTTTTGTCGGATGTAGTCTGTTTAACAGCTTGCACGACGAAGTTGTGAAATCAGTACTGTGGATGTGGCCTTCAATATGCGGTTCACCTTACGTCACATGACCAAGATGTTAAGGTCACCCGACAAAGTTAGCAGTGATATACTTAGATTTCGAAGTAGAACATTGGGTAAGCATCTACATCAGCACTGGGTTTCACGTTGATGAAGGCTTCTCCACAAGTTCCAAGTTTTCTTGAATTGAGATAATGGGGTTCTGAGTACAGTGCATGATCGATATGGAGTGGACATTGTAGCACATGTAGAAATTCAGACTTGACACTCAAATACGCCTTTCATCGCACCTTAAAATAAAACTTTTTCATGCAACAAGAATATCATTGCAAACGTTTATCATAACCCTATGAGGCCTATTAATATACATCAACAAGAGTATGGCTTGTACAAGAATACCAAACTACAAATTTGTATTTGTTTCATCACATTTGATGTTGTAAATATTGGTATTTCATTAATGTAATGTTAAACAGTGTAAATGCAAATAATATTTTGTCTAAGCAAACCCGAATGATCATAGAAACACAATTGTTTTTACACTGTTAGAACTCGTATTATTATTAAAACATTATGATCTTATAAACAACAATGCATGTATAATTAAAAACTGCAAAGTATTTTGTTGTCAGTCAGTATGCTGTTTCAGTATCATGATAATAAATGTTACAACACTATCATAAGAAATCTCAAAACCAGTTGCTAAGATATTGTAACAATTTGATTAAATTGATGATGTTATTCTAATTTGATAATAGATGCTTCACTCACTCAATCAGACTTATTTCAAGAACATTATGATTCTATATCATTGTATCAACTAAGTAAATAAAAGTTGTTTAATATTGCAATAGTTATGTTGTTGTGGTACTTCTAAAAAAACAATAATTTTGTATTGGCAACCAAAACTTCATAAATAATTGTATTAAATTTATCCAAATTAGTGATCAACATACATTGAGTGATTCTGATTAGATTTTTTAAAGTTAAGTTTATTTCAAAGTCATGATAAACTTTTAATTAGCTATTAGGCTATTGCTTATGCTACTCTATGGTTGGTAGATTTGGGACAATATTACTCTAGTATATATTTTGAAAGCCATCTTTTTGTTAAAGGAGGGATCTTGAATCAAAACTTTAATAGCTATTATGGATTTTTTTTCTTCTCAATTAGTTTCTCAACTAAATCATTGTACGGCAGCCTTATGAAACAAGTAAATTTTGATGTATTCAATACTTGGCTTCATATATCAGATGTATAACATAATTATAATTATAATTTTTAAATTTTTATAAAGGTTTGTGTTATAAAAAAACATCATAGATACCTTCCAGTACGTTGGCTTAATGTGGTTGACTTTAATGCCATTACAAATTACAAATAGTAGTTCACTTTAAGACACTACCAAGTAGACATCAATCTGCAATGATGCAAATCATCGTTGTTAGCTATGTTAATGTCTCTTTAAATATTACAAATTGGATATTTATTTTATTTCATTATTATTTACTTAAAATTTTAATTATTAATTTTCAGATGTTCAGAAGTAAAAAGGACTTACCAAATTATTTTTGAAAAAGAAGTTCACAAAAGTGCTAAATTCAACATGTATTAGAATGCCACAATTCTAACACATACCAGAACACATCATTGTTTTGATACAATTTGATTTTTTGGAATCAGTTTCTATGGTTGTTGAGTTTGATGTTATTTCTAAATCAATGCTAGTATTATATAATACTCATATTTTGTCTAATTTCTTGGTACTACAATCCTAACTATTCATCCAATTGTACTACTAGAGTAGGCCTTCACTCAATACCCTATTATTCAATTTTTTTAAAATGACTTATTTTTGATCCACAATGATCCTAAAATATTGGATGATGGCTAGGTTAGACTTAAGTGTTCAAAATAGTTCCAAAGGAGTTGGCAATTTGAATCCCAATTGTAAAAGTTTAACCACACTTGACAAAAAAGCATATTGGATATATCCCATTAATGTGTTAATATATATATATATATATATGACTTATTTTCTTTTAAAATTATTTAAAATTTAAATATCATCTATTTTATATTATATTATAAATAAAGAATTTTTTTTCTATTAAAATATTATCACTTAAAAGAATTTATAAAACAATAAATGACACTTATAAAGTAATTTTTTAATTTCCAAATGATTTATTATTGAATTTGATTTATTTGTATTAGATTTTTAAATAAATAGTAATTCAAAATATAAACTAAGAAATATTTTTTATAAAAAAAAAAGACATTCATATTTTATCATTTATTAATTTAATTTATTAATATTAATATTTTTATTTTATTATATATTTTAAAAAAGATAAATAAATTATAAATAAATAAATTTATATATATAGTAATTTTTAATAAAATATTAATAATAAAAAATAAAATAAAATATAAAATATAAAAAATATTAAAATAAATTAAATAAGTTTTATATATATAAATTTTTTGATAAAATCTTTTGTATATAAATACTTAAGAATATAGAACTAGATTGTAAAAAAATATTCTTTATTTGTTGTACAAATTGCATGGGTTTATAGAAAATTAGACAAAGAAATAAAACTCTTGTTTGATCTTAAATCAAACAATAATATATATATATATATATGATTTATTAGAAAGAAATCTTTTCTTTAGATTTACATTATCTTCTATTATATTTATGTCTTAAATCAAAGTTTTATCTTTAAAGATTTAAAATTTGTACAAGATATATGTTTATATCCGCTTATAAAACAATTCAATTGTTGCAATCTAAAAAGAGTGAGATTAAAAAGAACAAGGAATAAAAGATTATTTACTTTGATTAAAGAAATAATAAAATATATTAATCAAATATATAGATTAGTTCATTAAAGAGGTAATGTGGCCAACTTCCTTCTTCAATAGACTACATAGCAACCATATATTGAAGTTTAAAATGAAGAAATTATCAAAATAATATTATGTCATGCAAAGATGATTTTAGTGGTAGGAGGATAACAAAGAAGGATTCTACACTCCTAGTTCAAGACATTGATACAACATAATAATGCCAAGGTTTATCCTTAAATGTACAAGACAAGATATTGTTAAATTTAATCTTACAAAAAAACCTTAGAAATAAGTAGGAATTGACACCTTAATGTAAGAGACAACAAAGATTGATAGTATCTTCTTGCTTTTATAAGATTTATATTCTTAATTTATTTTTATTGAAATAAATATTTTTATTTTATATATATTTTTTAATTAAAAATAATCTTTAATCTTAAATCTTTAATTAACTTTAATATAATATCTTTTATATGCCAATTTTAAACTTTATCTTTAATAAATACTATTAAATTAGAAAATTTTATTTTTTATTTCTAAAAATATATTATTTTTAATTATAAAAGAAAGAAATGCTAAAATTTATATATATTTGTTAAAAATATTGACAATTAAATTTTTGGGAATAATGTTAAAAACGATAAGTTTGAAGTGTAGTAATGTATATTATAAAAGAAAGCTTAGCCAACTTTTTTATATTTTATATTCCTTTATACTACATATTCTCCTATGTTCTATATTTTTTACATATCACTCATTTTTCTTTTGTCTAGTCCGACCAAGTCTTTTAAGAAGCTAGTTAATATATTCTTTATATGATGTATATCACACTTCAAAACTCAAAGTCAATCTATTCACAAGCATAACCAATTGCTCAAAAGAATCTTATATCAACTACAAATATAAGTATTTTTTAAAGTTTTTTTTTAAAATACCATGGGCAATAGAATTATACTACAAGGATGTACTTTCTTTTTTCTTCCAACAATCCTATACACAATTCCAAATCATTCTTATAGTAATGCAAGGGCAATTATTAATGGAAAGGAAGACGGGCATGCACATGTTGTAGTGTAGTAACATGGCCATTAGGTGAAAGAGGAAAGGAATGATTATATTATATAGGAGCTCAAGTGAAAATATTTTGGCAAATTATCTCAGAATTATAGATAATAGACAAGAAAGTAGTAAAAATTAAAAAGTAATAATATTGCTTTTTTATAGAAGAGGCTTCTACTTATTTTGTATGGCCATAAATAAGGCAAAACAAAGTAGATTAGAAAAATAAGTAATATAGGCATCTTTAAGAAGGAATTGAAAATAGGTTTTAGCAAATTTTACTTCAAAATTCTCAAAGTTGATACCCATAGAGGATCAGTTGTGATCCTAGGTCAAAATCAGACCCTAAGGTACAAAACCACATACCTACAATGGATTGAGGGTTTTTTTTGTAGATCAAAGAATTAGATTAGAGAGAAAACTTAAGAGGATTTGTTTGAGTGTTAATTTAGAGTGATTTGGATAGAAATTGGCTTTGTAAGAGGTTTGCAAAGTCAAGGTTGTATTGGGTGACTCTGGATTTTGTAAAGTAAAGAGAGATTTACAAATTTGAGCATTTTATAAGATTAATTACAGATCTTCAAGAAAAAAATTGAAAAATTGTGATTGTAGTTGTGGTCAATACATATTATAAGTTTAAGCTTGATCAAATGGTTTAATTGAAAGTTATTGAAGTTTAAGTGGGCTGAGGTCTCAAAAATTGGGATTTGAGAATTAGTAAGGGTTTCTTAGATATTTAGTAATCTACTAGTTGGATTGAGAATACAATTTTTGGTATGGATAATAGACTAGATTTTCTATTAATGCAAGAATTTTGAGAGCAATTGAATGGTGCAAGAGAAAGATATTTGTGCTGGAATTTTGACTTTAAGGTTGGAGAAGGAAGGCGGCCTATACCTGAGAAGAAATTTGAGCTTAACTTCTGTTTGATAAATTGAATCTCCTTCAATTTTTTTACGCATATTGTCAACTTAATTATTGAAAAGTATGTGAAATTTGGACTAAGATTAGTAGTTAGATCATCAGTCATTGTAGTTTCAATATGTTGTAGGATTTGGTTAGGATTTACTAGGATTTGTTAGGATTTGATTAGGGTTTGGTTATGGTTTATTAGGGTCCATTTAAGATTTAGTTAGGATTTCATGAAAGTTTAGGATTTGATTAGGATTTGAATAGGATTTGACTAGGATTTGAATAGGATTTGATTAGGATTTGAATAGAGTTTGATTAGAATTTGAATAGGATTTGACTAGGATTTGATTAGGATTTGACTAGGATTTGATTATGATTTGATTAGAATTTGAATAAGATTTAATTAAAATTTGAATAAGATTTGATTAGAATTTGAATGGAATTTGATTAGAATTTGATTAGAATTTGATTAGAATTTGATTAGAATTTGAATAGGATTTGATTAGGATTTGAATAGAATTTGACTAAAATTTGATTAGAATTTGACTAAGATTTGATTAGAATTTGAATAGAATTTGAATAGGATTTGAATAGGATTTGATTAGGATTTGAATAGAGTTTGATTAAGATTTGATTTGAATAGGATTTGACTTAGATTTAATTAAGATTTGAATAAGGTTTGATTAGAGTTTGAATAGAATTTGATTAGTATTTGATTAAGATTTGATTAGGATTTGATTAAGATTTAATTAAAATTTGACTAGAATTTGATTAGAGTGGATTATTATTTTTATTTTTAGTATTTAAAGAAATTTTTATTTTAATATTTCTTTGGATTTACAATAATATTTTTTAAAGATTTATTTATTTATTATTTATTTTTTATTTTTTATGACTTCTTTAGAAGTTTTTTAGGATTTTTTTTGTGTATTCTTCTATAATTAATTAAAAATCTAATTGAACTTTTTAATAATTGAAGCATACTTATTAGTCTTTGATTGTAAATTTTATATAATTCTATTAGAGGTATTAAGACTTGTTATTGTTATTTTCTTTTTATCTTTCACAGCCAGGTGCTCAGCACATTCTCAAGTAAGATTTCATAATATATGATAACATAAGGCTGCCACAATATAGTATTTGCCCTATTTAATAAGTGTTTAGCATATCTTGTAGATCAGGTTTAGAATTTAGGATTTAGGATTTAAAGTTTTCAAAAAAATATTTTATAAGAATAATGATTAAAATTTTAATAACAAGAATCTTAATAAATTTTTTATTATATTAATAGGATATTTTTAATTAAATAAAAAAATTAATAAAAAATATATATTTCTTATATAAGATATTTATAGTATTAATTAAAAATATTATACTAAAAATTATAAAATAAAAAATATAAATATAATAATTATTCTTAAGCTAATTTTAATATTTATTAAAAAAACTTTAAAAATTTAAATTTATGATTCAATTTATAGAATTATCTTTAATTTTAATAAAAAGATAATAAGTTTAAATATTTTAAATAGATTAAAAAAATAAATAAGTAGATTTATATCAATTATATTAGATTTTTTAAATAATTTATTTATAATATTAATTAGTCTAAAAATAATTATTTCTAATATATATCTTATTACCTAAAATTTTCTTTGATAAGTATTTTATTAAAAAGTATTTTTAAGAAAAAATAGTAGAATAATTATATTATATTTGATTTAAAAAGAAATTCTTAAATTGAAATTTTTATCAAATTTTATATTTTAAAGTAAAATATGAAGAATAAATAGTGATATATATTTTTTAAATTGATTTTTATAAAAAAAAGTAAATCAAGCATTTTATTCTAATTGATTTGATATTGGATTATTATTAATCTTCTAGTATAAATAAAAATATTAAAAATATTATATAATATATTAGATAAATATTTTATGTAAGTATATTTAGATCAAATAATGAATGTATATATTTGTAACTTTTACAAATTTATCTTTAAAATTGAAATGGATAGTTATTTTTTTATAAAAGATATTTAATATATAAAAAATATTAGAAATTATAAAATTTTAATAAAATCAACAAGCCTATCAATATCTATTAAAATTAAAATTAAAGTAAATAAAATCAACATGTCTATCAATATCTATCAAAATCTATTAAGAATATTATAATATCTATCAAAATAAAATATTGGCTTATCTATAAATTAAGATATTTTTTTACAGAATATTACTTTAAAATATTAAATATATAAACAAATATATGTACATGAAGACAAATTCAATATGTTGATGGTTGAAATAAAAATAAGACTTTTGTAGATTATAAAATAAAAATAAAAAGATAACTTAGATTATATTTTTATAAAAATACTATAAATTATTTAGAAATTAAAAGATAATTATTTTATAATTTTTTTTATAATATAAGTTTTATTTATTTATTTATTGTTAAACAAAAAATCTTTACAAGTTTTTTTTTTTTTTTTTTTTTTTTTTTTTTTTCAATTCTATCATATATTGTAGTTTTGTATAATTTTATTTTAAAAAGTATAATATATTTTAGTCAATAGTTGATAGTTTTAGCACATTATGTGACAAATACTTATATTACTTGACTAAACAAAACATAAATAGAAATAAATAAAAGTAGATAAAAACATGTTAGGTAGAAAATATCTTCTTTTAAGAAGCTTTAAGAAAGTTTCCTAGATGTGGATTATATATTTAGATTTTTATAGATATGCCATGTAGCTAATAAAACTTGTTCTTCAAGTTTCTTTCTTTTAGAAAGACATGTCGGAAGCAATCTACAACTTATTACTAGGGCCACAAGTCTTATGGTTCCTAGGAAGCTTTCATAAGACCTTCTTGGTAGCTAATATATATGGAAGTAAGATTGAGGCCATCTTTAGTCTTGTCAATACCTTTCTTGTATTCTAATCTTACTTCAAGACTCTCTATGTTTTTTGTAATTGGTAATAGCCATTATAGTTTCTTTCTATCTTACATCTATCTCTTATTTGTCTAATTTCTCTCTTTCAATGATACAAGAGTGTGTTGTCTTCTCAAAGTTTTGTTTTAATTCATATCTTTGACAAATTAATGTATTTTATTGTGTAATTATTATTTTTAAATATGATGATATTAAGAATATAAAGAGAATATTAGATTAATATTTAGAACTTTTATATTCTTAATAATATATTAATATTTGATTAAATAGTTTATAATATTTAATTTAAAATTTAAAAATAAAATAAAATAAAATAAAAAACACACACACACACCTCAATTGGAAGTGTATTTTAAAGGTCATCTTACAAAGTTCATATTAGCTTAATAAAAAATACCACTTATATCAAATATGCTAACAATGCAATAGTATTCTTGTAAAATTTTGGACAAATGTATAAATATTTTTCTAACTTAAGTAATATATCTATAAATCTTAGTAAAAAATAAAATATTAAAAATAATTCATATTTTTTTTATTATTAACAGAATATGTAAATATCAAATGTAATTGATGGAAATATTTTCTTTATTAATTCTAATACATATAATATTTGTTTATGCAGCAAATTTGGTAGAAATGGCCACAAAAATATTCTTCAGTATTTAATGCAAAAAACAAAGATTTAAAAAATATTAAATTCACAAAGAGTTTTTAAAACTATGTCTTTGAAAAAACTCTTGTTAAGTTATTATTTGAATATCTTTAAAGTTATAATCAAATCAAATACTTAATGAGAATTTTGAATTAATACTTAAACAAATTTTTATATGCATACTAAGAGAATTGGATAGACTATGTGGAGTTATTAGAATTTGATTATAAATTGTTAATTTAATTGGCAACCAAAAAAGATATGTATAAGGTGGTTTACTAATTTTTGATTATTTTAATTCTTAGACTTTCTATTTAGAAAATATTATTTAATCTCTCGTATAACCAAAAATATTTAATAATTTTATTATATAAATATTAATAGTAATGAGAATGTAATAAATTAAAAGAAGAAGGAAAAAAAAAGAAAAACTTTGTAAACACTTTAGATTTTTTAATAAAGTATTAAAATAAAAAATATTAAAATAACATGTATAATATAAATGAAATAGAATGTAATAAAAAATATTGTTGAATATAAAAATCTTTACAACCCCAAATCTTTAATACAGAATTTAACCAATTGGTATGTTTGTAATGTACAATGCAAATATTTTTAAAACACTCAAAACCCATGTTTTTCTATATTATAATGTGCAACAAGTCGTGGGAAGCAGAAACTAATTTCTAATAGAAAGAAAAACACGAGAAGCTTCGGGAGTAAATTGTCGCAGATGAAAATCATAAACAGCGTCACGTTGAATAACTCTAAATTTGAAACAGAAGCACCCACTCTCTGGGGAACCTAGTGTAGCCTAACAGCCAAGATGATTTCTTGAATTTCACCAGGCATTAAGACGGCAGGTCCCACTCATGAGATAATTACTCCTTTAGTACTCGAACACAGATCTCCGCTACTACAACAAAAATGGCAAGAGCTTTTCACTGTTCATAAATACCACACGTCCTAAAGCACTAAGTAGAGGCACGCTACGTACAACGTTCTAAGCCACAAAACGGCTGAGCAAGTTCCTGCTGATTCCGCATGTGCTCAAGGAGTAAGGAGGCTTTTCGTTTAGCACGCGCAGTACCATCATGTACCAGAGATCGTAATGGATCTAGGGCTCCCAACTTTGAGATTATCTCCAAATGCATAGGGTCATGGGCGGCCAAGGCAAAAGTAACTACATTAGCATTTTCTTTGTTTCGAGGAGAGCTTGATTTTATGAGTTCCACAAGAACAGGTAAAGCTGAACCTAGTGCAATGGCCACACGACCATCCTGGTGCATAGCTAGAATGGCAAGAATAGCAAGAGCTTCGTCCACCATACCTGAAAATAAAATCTGTCCTCGTCAGTTGAAATAAAAACCACAAGGGAAAGAAAGAAAGAAAGCAAGAAAAAAAAAACAAAAAAAAAAAAAAAAGGAGAGGAAAAAAACGACGTACAATGATGCCATTCAGAAATAACGTTACAAATCACTTGGCACGCCGTCCGATATCAGAAGTGCTCTCCAAGCACAGCTTATGGGATGGACACAGCATGTCAACAAAAACGCGAAAAACATGGATGCAGCATTTGATGTGGTGAAGAGGCCTCACCAGCACTCGGATCTTTCAATAAGTCCATAAGTGGCGGAACTACACCAGCTCTAACTGCAAGAGCTTTATTCCCTTGGTAGATTGAGAGGTTAAATAAAGCGGTAGCAGCATCTTTCTTCCCTCGTGATGTCCCATCTTTTAATAGGTCAACAAGAGCAGGGATAGCTCCAAGATTTCCAATAGTTACTTTGTTTTCATCTACTACTGAGAGGGAAAATAAAGTGGCTGCGGCATTCTCTCGGGCTTCTTTACTCCCATACTTAAGAACTTCAACAATTGGGTTAATAGCTCCGGCACTTACAATAACTCCTTTGTTATTATCATTAATAGACAAGTTTTACAAAGCAGTCACTGCATGCTCTTGGGTTTTCAGGTCTTCAGTCGAGAGGAGACCAATTAACAAAGGTATAGCTCTTGCCTCAGCGATACATACTCGGTTCTCAACATTCCTCTTAGCCAACAACCGAAGGTCTCCAGCTGCAGCCCGCTGCATGTCAGCCTGACCACTTCTGAGTCTGAGAAGAAGGTGTTCAACGGTGGCCCGCTCACCAGCAGAGTGTTCTGGCACTTTAGATGGTTTGGGTTTAGTATTAGACTTCTTGGGAACTTCAGTGCCCACAGTTTCACAGCATTGGGCAATAACACTCCGAAGGCTGTAGTTGGGAGTCAGCCCCATGTGAGGTAACTGACCACCTGTCTTTGGGCAAATCCTGTGACCGCTATCCAGCCATCTTTGTACACAAGCACGCTCGTAAGTCTGTAAGCAGAAAATAAAATGTTCAGACACAAATACCCCAAACTACTCAAGAATTTTCAATGCCCCAAATCTAGTTGACTAACACGGCCTGTCGCGTTCCTCAAAACCAGCCACTACCTCTATTTCAAAGAAAGGGAGACACCTGTAAATACTCTGCCTAAATTGGCTATACCACTTGAAAAAACTCCAGGCATACTCTATGAAACCTGTCGAGTATGTCTGAAGAAACCAACCTGTCCAGTTGCAACAATGACAGGATCTTTCATCAACTCCAAAGAAATCGGGCATTTAAAATCATCAGGCACAACTTGCGTCTTCGCTCTCTCAGCACCTACAGGTCCAAGATCAAATGTCCGCGAACTCCGTCGCTCAAGACCTAATCCTACTCGGGTCTCTACACGATGCTTTGAAGTCTTAGGTACAAATACTCCAGCTGCAATGTTTACTCTGTCCAACTCAGGAGTGTCTTCGTCTGTTTCTTCAGTTGGTAAGATACTTGTCAGATTTCGCAAAACGGTGAACAACTGTTGGAAGCTCATTTCCTGCTCATGAGTATCATCACCAAGGTTCTGTTTCTCTAGCATCATCTCTTGCAAAGCTCGATTCTCTTGTCTAATAGCAGCAGGGGTTCGCAATTCAAGCTTCTCCGCTAACCTCTCAAGCACTTCTAATCCAGCTGGACCATCATCCTTCTTCTTTAAGACTGAAAGTAAACTTGAGTGGATTTGTAAATCGTAGTTATCTGTCCTCCCTTTGGCCCGCCTGAGCTGACTTCGGACAAGGTCAACCTGGACAGTAAGAGGACAAAATGAACAGTCGAAGCAATGCTACAGCAACATGCTGATCAGGACTATAGTGGATGTCTATGCAGACAAAGACCCTCGTACCAGATCCTCCAACCCAGTGAACACCATTTCTAATGAACAAATGTAATATAATACTTTAATACATACTTTATTCGAGTACCCTAAACATATTGGCAGGAAATACCAGAAAGTTCAATCTAATCAAATGTACATGCATTACGTTGAAGGTGATGACCAGAATAAACACTAAGATCAACACCTAAACCATTTGACGAAAATGCTGAGCCCTTTATATCACACCTGCTCTTTGACTTCAACTGAGGCAAATTGTTCATAAGGAAACGCGTTCAGAGCAAACTCCACGTCAGAATTTACTTTATCGAATTGCTCTACGGCAGCTTGGCTCTCCAAGACCTTAGAAAGCCATGTAAAAGTCATGTCTTGCACAATACTCTAGGCCACTGCGCATAATATAGGAATTCTAACTAACGTGTAAATTGATGCAACATTAAATCCAAATCGATTATCATAACACCCAAACTATAATGACATTTTTACCGAACATAAAACAGCATTAAATCCTAAAGGCTCAGGCGAACCGATTTGAGAAGTAACCAAGGACTATGAAATATTAACGAAGAGAATCCATAGTGGTGAACTGACCAAGTATAGCTTGCTTCCTTCATGGCACATCTGGAGCAACTTGTTCGCTGATTGTAGGGCTTCTTCTAGGTGCTGGAGGGCAGAAGAAGCTTGATATGAAACCCTTTGACGAGACGCCCTTAGCTCTTCAAATAGTGGTGCCAGCAGCTTCACCCTCCTGGTCAGCAAAGCACATTCCTTCTTGTGGCTTTTGATGTAAACTCCTTTTAAACCTATGGTGTTAACAATGTCTACAAGAGACTGAATCAAATGTGCTTGTGAGAGGGAACCGTCCGCCATCTTGATACCTTCCTTCACCCCGCCGGCTGTTTGCTGTTTGCTGAATGAAAAATTTGCCGATCAATATTCAAATAGTCGTATTGAAAAAATAGCCCCGTTCCTAGGGCAAGAGTGCAATCGATCCTCCAAAAACTCCATATCTATCAAAAAACGAACACGGAATCGCCTGGAGTAATTAATCCAGACGCGTGCATGATCCCGGCATTAATACCTTAGGTCGTATCCCAATCACAAATAACAGCCCCCATCAACAGTCGTTGCCCATTCAGAGTCTCAGAATGTCCTAAAGTGTCTTTTCGCATTGCGGCCACCAAGGGCCTGAAATTCAATCTACATGATTATAAAGTAGCATATACACATCCGCGGTATCAATGTACCACCAGTACTCCAGCTAGCACCTGTGCCACACAATGTTCAAGCCACCACTTGAAAGTCTTTCGATGGAACTTCAGTACCTCAATTCCTGTTAAAAAGAACAAAGGAAATGGTTAAGCATGCCAACTCAGTAACAGCCCTACCCCTTACGCTTTCAGCTGCAGCAGTGCGAGCAAAACAATAGCAGGATACAATCTACAACTTCGTGAAAAAAACTGGAGACAAGGCGTCCCTAAATCTGTCCAATTCCTAAACCTCATTTCAGACACCACCATTTGAGCACTTCAGGTTGGGTGCTGAGGCTCTTGGGGACTGCAAGAGAAAAGGAATGTGGGATCATTCAATGGAGGTCAGGCCAACACCTAATGCCACACTCCCTGGAACACTTCTCCAGGAAAGCAACATGAGTCAAAGTTTTGAAGGAAATTAAGGAGAAAGTTATTGCCTTGCTTTGTTGAACCTACAGAATATGTAAGTATGTTTCTGGTTGGTAAGGACGTTAGTTCAACTTTACCAATCTGCCCTCTTACAGAAAGACTGATTCTGCTTTACAAAGTACTGTAATTGGTCAATCTCACATGGAAACTATTCTGATACTTTTATGCTTTTCAGTCTTAGAAAATTTGACTTCTCTCTGTCAAAACACGAAAATGCTGAATAGCAAGGGGGAAGCAGGGAGGTTAGCTCCAACCTTTGCTCTTGCTGTGCAGTTTAGGCTGCTCCACATGAGCAAAGGTCAAATTAGAGGAAGGAATCATTTTCCTCTTGGATGCAATTGTGCCAGAACATTAGTAAGTGATTCTAATGTTGTAGAGGAGAATACCCTGCATTGACATGTTGACTCACATTCTGAGAAATAATTCTAGACTAAGTTATGTTGAACAAAATAGAGTTGGAAGTTTGGGTGGTGGGAGTGAGTTTCATATGCACTTTGGCCCTATAGCACATGCAAATACCAATGTTAATATGAAGCAAACAAAGAACATGTAATAATAGAGGTATATGCAGTGTACAAGTGGAGCTAACATCTTTATCTGCTGAAAAAAACTTTGGTAAGAAGTTCATCCTTGATTATACAAGAAGCTCCACATGTTTATTTTATTTTAAAACAATTTATTGATAATAGAACCTCACAAGGTAGAGGTGAATTATACATATTAAGTAAAGAAATGTAATTTCTATCTTTTTTTTGTTTGTTGTTTTTAAATTTTATAGGAAAAAAATCTTTAAATAATCTTCAAATGTAGCTTGGTCACCTAAAATATAATAATAAGACCAAAATTATATCTAAGAAAATATTAGATAGAAATATTTTATATTGAATGCTAAAAATAAAGAATATATTAGAAGAATTTTAGAATTTTAGTATAATTTCAATATTACACATCTACTAGAATGATTTTTAAAAAAAACTTGACATCTAAGCTTTAATCTTAATGAGTACACATAGTATAAGTATTATGAAAATTTCAACATGAGTTTTATTGAAAGGATTAGTTGATGAATTCTTTAAAGTTTCTCTAATAATTTTAGAAGCAAGTGAAATAATTATAAATAATACAAATTAAAGCTTTAAATAGTTTTTAATTAAAAAATAATTAAAAATTAAAGATCTAATTAATTAATTTAGCTACTAAAAAATTATATTAAATTAGATTAAAGTTTAAATTAGATTAAAGTTTAAATTAGATTAAAGTTTAAATTAGATTAAAGTTTATATTGAGAATGATTCTAAAATTTAATAAATTTAAGAATTAGAGAAAATTATAAAAAAAAATCATCAATATTAGATCAAAATGGTCTTAGTATCAAAATATTGACTATATATAATAACTACTAAAAAAAGAGAGATAAAATCCATCAATGATAAGAAGAATTACATATTAAAATTAGAATAAATTTAAAAAGTGCACCATAATAAATTAAATAATATACTTATATAATAAAATTTAAAAATAATTTATATAAAAAATGAAGGAAAAAAAATAACAAGATATTCAATAATCAAGCTCTAAGATTTTATATATAATAGTCTATTTTAATCCATATCTAATTTATTTAAAAATTAAATAATAAAAAGTCCTTAATTTAAGGTCTCTCTAATTTTAAAAAAAAACTTAATATTATTTATTATAAACATATATCAAATTACACAAGTATTTAAAATATATTTTAGATGAATTTTGTGAGTCATTAAATTAACTCATTAGTTATTTTAGGATAAAAGAATGTATTTAGAGTGCCAAAATTATATTTGTAAAGTGAAGATGTATTTTGATGATGCTAAATAAAAGAATATAGCATTAGTGAAAAAGAAATAGGATCCTAATAAGTCTTAGAGACAATTATCTTAGTTGATTTAATATTTTTTTTAATTATAAGAATTAGCATTTAGTTATTGAGACCACTATCTAAATTGGCCTTCTATCTCTATATACTACTTATTAAAAATATATAAATATTACTTAATAGGTAGAAGAAGCATGAGAAATAAACCTCATGTCTTTTTAATTATTTATGTAGAAAATAGAATTTTTAATTGATTTAAATTGATTTTGTTATTACAAAAAATCCCCAAGGTAGAATAAAATAGTTTTAAATTGGTATTATTACTTTAGAATTACTATAAGAATTTTTAGAATTTTTTTAGAATTTTTTAGGAATTTTTAGAAGAATTTTTAAGACTTTGGTAAAAATGAGTTTTACCACCTTGGAAGCCATTATGAAGAATTGGAGTTAGATTTGAAGGCCATGTAAGGTTTCTCGGCTAATTGGGTATTTTTGAACACTATGGTGAAATCAAAATTATAAAAAAATAAATTTTACTAGTAGAAAATAGGAAGACCAGCAGTTAGTGTAGTCCTTGTAGAAAGGGAGGTGCACAAGTCCCATATGGATTGTGGCACCTTGGATATAGGTAGGAGGATAAGACTAAGGCCTCATGGTGCCTCTAGGATACCCTTATACACTACTTGTGAGCCTTGGTGAGGTTCAAACTCATGATTTCTTAAACAAATTATCTTTGAGGTAAAAATTTTCCACTTAATTTTTTTATTATTTATCTTCTATCTTTGGATTATCATAACTTATTTATAACAACTTGGATATATATATTTTTTATACCATTAGAAAGATAAAAAAATTATTTAAATAAAAATATAATTTATATTTTTTATTTTTATTTTATACTGAATAAAAATATAATAAATAAATTAATTTTGAATTATATACTTGCTTGTATCAAAGATATACTTATTAGAATCTTCTAGAATATTCTAGAAAGTACTTAGAACTCTCTAGAATCTTATAGAATCTTTTAAAACCTTCTAGCATCTTCTAAGTAGATAAAAGTTGCTTGAGAAGCTTCCTAGTTGGTAGAAGTTGCTTGAAAAGCTCTCTAGTTGGTAGAAGTTGCTTGAGAAGCTTCCTAAGTAGGAGTATACATTGGAATTGAGGCTGAAGAGTTCTTCAGTCTTGACAATACATCTCTTGGAATTCTAACTCACCTCTCTAGTGTTCTTCTTATACTCATCTGATTAATCTAATTCTTACCAATTCTTCTTGAACTTCTTGTTTAGAATTTTAGTCTATATTCTGCATCCGTGACAATTTGTTGAGACTACTCTTCTATCAATATCAGAGCTTAGTTCTTTGAGACAGAGAGTGGACTACGTCTCTCTTTACAGATACTTGAGCATTCTAAGGGTTGCGGATTATCCTCCCTTAGACTGGTATTGATTCCTTCTTCTTTACTTAGCATGGCTGGTAGAGAAGACGTTATCATGGTAGAATCTTCAGAGTCAAAGTTAGATGTGATCATCAATGCTCTTAATGCTCTAGCAATTAGAACTGCTGAAATTGAAGGAAATTTTGCTAAGCTCCCTAGAGCTACAAGAGTGGGAGTGGCTTAGATTACAATACAACCATCTCTAGCTAATAAAATACTGCCATCTACATCTCAACATGAGAATTTGATTACACTGCAATACAAAGAGCCTCGAGTCAATCTCTTAGAGAAATTTGATGGTATCCGATCAAAATTTTAAGGTTTTGTAAACCAAGTTCGATTGGTAATATTCTTGCAACTAAAACACTATTTAATTGAGGAGTCGCGAGTTGGATTAGTGGGGACATTGCTTACTGGACAAGCTTTGTCTTGATTTGCCCCCTTATTTGAAAAAGGTCTTCTATCTTGAATAATTTTGAGACCTTTTTAGAAGTATTTGAGGAGACATTTGGAGAGCATGATAAGGCTCGGTGGACAACCACCAAGATTTATTTTTTGCGTCAAGGATCACGCTCTGCATTAGCTTATGCATCAGACTTCAGACAACTTGTTTGTGATATCAACTAGGGAGAAGAAGTGTTGGTGAGTCAATTTTATTGGAGACACAGAGATGATGTGAAGGATTTATTGCTATCTCTATCCGACTTTCAAACACTCAACAAAGCAATCAGCCAAGCAATGAAGGGTGACAATTGGCTTTTTCAATGACGTCAAGATGATTATTCTAGAGCTACACGGTGTCGTGGTGAGAGTCTTAGTTCAAAGAAACACTAGGTCTTTTGTGCCTCTAGTTAATCAAGTGCAAGATGAGATCCATAAAAGTTCATCAAATTTGAAGACTTTATATTAAAAAAAAACATACTTTATGAATCCTAATCTATTCTGCCTTTAGAGACTATCCTAATCAAATTTGCTCATAAATCCTAGGATATCACATCAATTGAAAAAAAATTTGGAATCAAGATACTTAAGAAAGTAAGAAAGCAAATCCTAAAAGCATTTTGATCATAGCTATTGTGGTTAGGGAGAATCATATTGTCAAAGTTATCCCTCCTTGCAGCCTTCAAATCTAGACCCTCTTTGCTTCACTTCTTCATTTCTCTTCATTAAAGAAGACCTAAGTACTAAAATTTGATATGCTTATAGCTTATCTTATGTTGTAAACACCTTTCAATTATTGCTTCAAAATTCCTCTCCAAACTTGAGTTATAGGCTTCATTCTTCTTCTTTAATTTTGCCTTCTAACAACTCTAGATCCGACCACAATTTTCTTCATAACTCCTCGAATATAACTCCAATGGCAATTTTATTTTATACAACCTAATAGACTTATATATCTACAAATTCCAACAAATTTTGCTTAAAACACTACTCTAATCACAAAGATATGCTCTCTCAAACTTTGTAGATTTGGAAATAGATCCTTGTTACTTTGAAAGAGCATAATATTTTATTTATAAAATAAATGAGTGTCAAACTTATATTCATCTCTTTTTTAACTTATATAGATTATGTCTACCAAATCTCACTTTCAAATTCATCTTCTAACTCTTTCTATACACAAAAATATACCTCTCTTGCTCTCCTTTTCTTCTCACTTCTTATTCTATTTTTCTTTCTTTTTACATCCTCACTCCTTCCTTGTCATCTCCGCTTGGTCTTCCTTATCCTCTTGGTCAAAAAGACCTCTTAGCCCATGTCTACCTTATTGTCTTGGTCAAAAAGACCTCTTAGTCCATGTCTTCCTTATTGTCTTGGTCAGAAAGACCTCTTAGTTCATAACTTTTTATCTCTTCAACCTTTTTCCTTTGACTAACTTGAAGAAATTTCACTTTTCAAGGTGAATTTCCATTCTTCTTTCTTACTACTAATTTTCTACCAACTTTTCTTCTAATTTCAGCCCATAACATATAAGTTTAGATCTAAGAGAGAAGAAAGTAGATCTAAGATAAATAGAAAAAAATCTAACAAATAAAAAAAAACAACTTAGATTGGATTAGAGATAAAAAGGAAAGAACCACAATCCCTTCTCTTTTTCATCCTTTCCTCTTCTAATCTTAATCTTTTTATTTCAACACATTCTTTTATTTCTTTCACACTATGTTTTAATTTACAACACGACAACGGTATCCACAAGGAAACCAATTCTACTCGGCTGCTCCTATCAAGAGTGTAGAAGCTCAATCTGAAATAGAAGACATGCAAATTAATACGATACATTTCAAGCCCCTCACAGCTGAAGAAAAGAAGTAATGATTTGAGTAAAACTTGTGCTTATATTATGGAGAGGCAGGCCATAAAGTTGAAAATTATCCTAGAAAATAGATGCCTCAAACAACAAGACTCAGGAGCACAAGAGTGCAGGAAAACAAGGACACCTAGCCACAATAGGGATCATGCGGTTGGACATCTCAACATCCCAAATTAATCAAGGTCCCTTTTTCTCAGCTCAACCTTCTCATTGTTTTATGGTACCTTTATTTTTGGTATTCAAAAATTGCAAACCAATGCTCTACTAGACTCAAGAACATCTACTTGCTTTTTAGATGAAGAGTTTGCCAAGCTTCACAAATTTTCTCTTGTAAAGAAATCAAAGCCTATCCATGTAGAAGTCATAGATGGTTGACCTTTGTCTTTTGGCGATGTTACTCATGAAACTAAACCATTGAAGGTATGTCTTGAAAATCATGAAAGTAGCATTGTGTTTAATATTATCAAGATCCCTTCATGTCCAGTCATTTTGGGGCTATCTTGGCTTGATAAATATAATCCATTGATAGATTGGAAGTTATAAAAAGTAACATTTTCAACAAAATTCTTGAAGGTGGAACGTGCCAAGATAATGTCTAGAAACAAACCCTTGTTCATAGATACGAGGGCCTTCATGAAGGAAGCCAAGCATAATACACCTCTTGTCATCTTTGCAACGCTAATTCAAGAAGATGCAACTCCGACTTTGGTTATTCCAAAACAATATAAAGAATTCAAGGATGTCTTTGAGAAGAAGGATACTGATATACTACCAAAGCATCAACCATATGATTGTGCTATAGATCTCCAAGAAGGAGCACAACCACCATTTGGCCCAATCTATAATTTATCACAAAATGAGCTCTCAACATTAAAGGATTATATTAAAGAGAATCTTGCAAAGAACTTCATTCGGCATTCTAAATCTCTAATAAGTGCACCTATCCTCTTTGTGAAGAAGAAAGATGGCTCATTACGAATGTGCGTGGATTATCGAGGCTTGAACAAGATCACTGTGAAGAATTGATATCCATTACCACTAATATCCGAACTCTTGGAGCAACTTGGTGAAGTCAAAATATACACTAAGATAGATCTTCGTGGAGCTTACAATCTTATATGAGTAAAGGTGGGAGATGAATGGATGACAGTATTTCTGACAAGGTATGGACATTTTAAATATAATGTCATGCCTTTTAGATTGACCAATGTACGAGCTATATTTCAACATTTGATGAATGATGTTTTTCGAGAGTATTTAGACAAATTTGTTGTTTGTTACCTCGATGATATTTTGATCTATTCTAAGAATGTTCAAGAACATGAGAATCATATGAAGTTGGTGTTACAAAAACTTCGGGATGCGGGATTATATGCCAAGTTAAAAAAATACGTATTCCATCAATCTAAGGTGGAATTTCTTGATTATATTATTTTGGACAAAGAATTGTTGATGGATCAAAAGAAGGTTCAAGCAGTAACAGATTGGGCAGTACCAAAGACGGTATAGGACGTGCAATATTTTTTTGGATTTATCAACTTCTATTATATTTTCATCAAGAACTACTCACAAATTGTAGCCCCATTAACACGATTGACATCAAAGGACAAACTCGAGTGCAGTACTTGAGCACAAGAGGCTTTACAAGAATTAAAGTCTGCATTTATGACAGCTCCTATTTTGGTACATTCCAACTTTATAAAGGCCTTCTATTTGGAAACAGATGCTTTTGACTTTGTGCTAGGAGTTGTATTACCACAGATGGGGAAAGATGATAAACTTCACTCAGTTGCGTTCTACTCAAAGAAGTTTTTGGCAGCAGAAATCAACTATGAAATTCATAATAAAGAGCTGCTTGCAATAGTTGATTCTTTCCAAGAGTGGTGTCATTTATTAGAGGGTGCTGCATATTCAGTGATTGTATATATAGATTATAAGAATTTGGAGTATTTCATAATAGCTCGAGTTTTGAATCGTTGCCAAGCTTGGTGGAACATGTCATTATTCTGATTTGACTTTATCATCACATATCGGCCAAGAAAATAGTAAGGACTATCGGATGCATTATCGAATAGATCATATCTAGCGCCCAAGGCTGGAGATGCACCATTTTATCAATAGTGTACAATTTTGCTACAACCACAACGGTTTTGCCTCCGTACCACCTCCATGATCATACCAATTGATGGTGATATTTTAGAACAAGTCCGTGGACTATCAGCTATGGACTCATTAGTCTCAGATGTGAAGCAACACTTTGACAAAGACAAGTTTAAGATTGAGGATGGTGTCATGGCAAAAGTCTGCTATAGGTAGACGCAAGGTCTTTCTGTACAATCAAGTTGGATCCAATATGTACAAACCTTCTTAATTTTTTCTTTTTTGGACTTATAAAACCATGTGTATAATAAATCAACAAACTGGAAGCTTGAAAATTTATAAATCTAGATCCAGCCATTTAAATAAGTTTAAACTTTGAAAATATAAAATTCACTTTTTTAGTCATCTTTATAAAAAATTTCAACCGTGAATTCATTACTAATCACCAGATATCATCAAAATATTAGCAAGTAATTTTATAAGTCAAAACCAAACTAAAAATTTAAAAATTTATATTTTTAGATTCAGCTATTTAAATAAGCTCAAAATTTGAGAATACAAATTTCATATCTTTGATCATTGTTACAAAAATTTTAAGCTATGAATTCATTACCAATTGTCAGATATCACCAAAATATTTTGTCAGATATCAGATATCACCAAAATATTTCTTGGACGGAAAATGTTTAACTTGAAGTCTATTTTTTAACTTAATTTCTTGCTAGTATCTTAATTTCTTAATTTCTTGCTAATATCTTAAAACTCCTAATATACCTAGAAAAGTGACAGTAGGTATCATGTTAGTAGCCTAAGTTCAAATAAGCATAACTCTCTCATCTAAGCTCTGAATCATGCATTTCTACCACCTAAACTCATATCAAGAAGAAGCTCTCTCTCAATACCTCCCTGGACTTGTTAAAAAACCCCGTCCTCTTTTCTTCCAAGCTAGTCAAAGAAGTCACAACCAAGGTCTTCAAAGTCCAAGTCAACAATTAATAGTTTAAAGTTATAAAAACACCAAATCTAATCCTCCAAGTTAGCACTATTAATGGTAGCTGACTATTGACATCCAAACCTCTATTTATCTTTAATAAAATCCTAAATTCAACCTCAAAGTCAAAACTCCTTATCTCTACAAATATAATGTTGAATCTACTAAAATCTAAGATTGGAAAAAAAGCAAAAGAAATAAAAGAAGTTTTCAAGGCTAAATCAAAGTTAAAATTAAGATTAAAGGTAAAATAAAAATTTTAGCCAAAAAAAAGAAAGAAAGTGAGAAATTTTTTCCAAAATTATATAAAAATTTAGATTGGTAAGAACAAAGAAAGAACCTAATAAAATTTTAAAGAAAAGAAAGTTAAGGAAGGTTTCTATATATGGATATATTTACTTCATGACAACGGGTTATTATATTTTGAAGATCAACTATACATTCCAGAAGGACCAATTCAACTTTGTATTCTTCAATCTTGACATGACTTCCTAACCACAGGTCACTTTGGATTCAACAAAACAATAGAGCTTATTTCTCGAGACTTTTAGTGGCCTCAAATTTAGAAGGTAATAAAGAACTTTGTGCTATCATGTGACCTTTGTTCAAGATCAAATAATCCTCGACATCACCCTTATAAGCTTTTATAACCTCTGCCAATTCCAAAGTGATCCTGGTCTTCAGTATCTATGGACTTCATCACAAATTTGCCACCTTTTGTAACATTTGATGCTATCTATGTGGTAGTAGATCGATTTATAAAGATGGCACATTTTGTTCTATGCAAAAAGATAACTTCTGGTGAAGAAACAACAAGATTATTTATTGACAATATATATCGATATCATGGTTTATCAGATGACATTATTTCGGATTGAGGGCCTCAATTTATATCAAAGTTTTTGAGGTCACTTTTTGACATATTAAGGGTAGATATCAAACTCTCTTCTGCCTTCCATCTTCAAACCGATGGTCAAATAGAGCAAGTCAACCAAATCTTAGAGCAGTATCTACGATATGCCATCAATTATCAACAAGATGATTGGACTACATATCTACCATTGCCGGAGTTTGCGTACAACAATTTGGTCCATGCCTCAATCTAACAAACACCTTTCTTTGTAAATTATGAATATCATCTAAAATTTGATTTGTTAGATAAATTCAAAGATGAAAATCTAACAGCTGAAGATCTTATAAAGCATTTAATGGAGATCCACACCACCTTGAAGCTTTAATTATAGGTAGCTCAAGACTTGTACAAAGCTTCTGTAGAGAAATTTTGGAAGGATTTTTTTGCTTTTCAAATTAGAGATAAAGTTTGGCTCTTGCAACAAAACATCAAGACCACTCAACCTTGCGATAAGTTGAATTATAGGAGATTGGGACCATTCTGCATTCAAAAACAAATCAATCAGGTGGCTTATCGGCTGAAACTTCCCACATCCATGAAAGTACATCCAGTCTTTTATGTTTCTCTTCTAGAAGCTTAGAGTGAATGAAATTTATTAGGACGGATACAACCACTACTACCTTGTGTTGAAATCAAGGACCACGTGGAATATGAGGTGGAATAAGTCTTTAATTCACGACAGAGACGGCAGAAGTTGGAATATTTAATTCACTGGCGTGGCTATGATATAAATGAATGGACTTGGGAGGTAGCAAAAAATATAACAAATGCGCCGCAAAAGATACAGGAATTTCATCGATGATATCCTCATAAATCAAAAATCGGCCACTAACAAAATGTGAAGATGAAGCCTTTTCCATATGAATGTATATAAGCAAGATCCAGGTCTTATCAAAATATAACTTGTTGCGTTTTGCTTTCTTGTAGTATCAAGATATCTAATCTCAAAGTGTATTTAGATATGGCTAGTGAGAATGAAGATACTGCACTAGTGATGCCATCTCAATTGAGTAGTTCATGGCATCAACCTTAAGATGAAGAATTAAAAAATCAAGAAGACGCCAAAGAATACCAAGTAGCAGGTCACTCGCAATTGTCTTTGAAATTGAACCAGCTCATGAAGGTAGTGGCGAAACAATATTTTCAGGTCGCTTCCACAATGAAGACACAGAAGTTCAAACATGGTCTCAAGTGGAAGGTATTGGTCATTACCGATGGCTACAAGGATCTATGAATCATCTACCTTGTGAACGACAACTAGAATATATTGCAGAGACTATGTGCCAAATCTTTGATTTCCTGCGTTTGTGAGCATATATCTCAAATGGCTTCTCGGAGACCTCGAAGCTAGAAGAGGGGGTGATGTCAAGGACATGCTTATTAGAACCTTCTAGAACATTCTAAAAGATATTTAGAATTCTCTAGAACCTTCCAGAACCTTCTAACATCTTCCAAATAGATAGAAGTTGCTTGAGAAACTTTTTAGTTGATAGAAGTTGCTTGAGAAGCTCCCTAGTTGGTGGAAGTTACTTGAGAAGCTTTCTAGTTGGTAGAAGTTGCTTGAAAAGCTCCTTAGTTGGTGGAAGTTGCTTGAGAAGCTTCTTAGTTGGTAGAAGTTGCTTGAGAAGCTCCCTAGTTGGTGGAAGTTGCTTAAAAAGCTTCCTAATTGATAGAAGTTGCTTGAGAAGCTCCCTAGTTGGTGGAAGTTGCTTGAGAAGCTCCCTAGTTGGTGGAAGCTTCCTAAGTAGGAGTATATATTGGAGTCGAGGTTGAAGAGTTTTTAGGTCTCGACAACACATCTCTTGGAACTCTAGCTCATCTCTCTAGTGTTGTTCTTGTATTCATCTGATTAACCTAATTCTTGCCAATTCTTCTTGAATTTCTTGTTTAGACTTTTAGTCTATATTCTGCATCTGTGACAACTTGATATCCTATACTTCTTTTGTTTTGTGGTTGTTATTCTTGTTGTACTTGTTATTTGCTCCTTCACTTTATATCACTAATTACAAATAACTCTTAAGTGAGGCCACCTTATAACTTGGGTTGAATGGTGAAAATTTGCCTTCACATTTTGGTGCATTTGCCGGGAGGTGGTGCTTCTAATTGTGTGGGTGATTGTGGAGTGAGTTAATGGTAGTTGATCCATTTTGTGGATCATTTGAGTATGCAATTCAATCCTACTCTTTATCATTAGTAAGTTTTCTACCTTTCTTTATTATTGTTGTAAACAAAGCTTTTATCATCTATAGTCAAAATAAAAAATAAATAAATAAAATAAAAAAAAATATAAGTAGAGGATGATTTGCTCTCGGATTTTCAAAAATCAGTTTTTATGTATTTATTGGTTGACCTTGAAAATTTGTGAATTTGTGTACATTATTGTTAGCTTTTTAAAAAACTATCACACATTTGAATTGGATTAAATTTGAATTTTTGGTGAATTTTTGAATAGAAGTGGATCCACTACCTTGAATGGTTGCTCCCAAGAATGATTTGCTCTTGGATTTCCAACAATCAATTTTTTTATATTTTTTAGTTGATCTTAAAACATTGTCAAATTTTGTATCTTATTATTAGCTTTCTAAAGAACTATCACACATTTGATTTGGATCAAATTTGAATTTTTGGTGAATTTTTTATTAGAAGAGGGTTCATCATTTTGGAAGTTTGTTCCCAAGAGTGATTTGCTCTTGGATTTTCATCAATCAATTTTATTGTGTTAATTATTTAACTTTGAATTTTGATAAGTTTTTTTAACATACTTTTTTCTTTCTAAAGAATTATTATGCATTTGATTTAGACCAAAATTGAATTTTTAGTGATTTTTTAATTAGAAGAGGATTCACTACCTTGGCAATTTTGTGTATTCCTTGTTTGAAAAGATATTTCCTAGTGCCTATTAACTATTTTCAATTGAATTTTTTTAGAATAGAAATAATTGAAGAATAAGCTTAGAGTGATATAATTTTCATTGACTTTTCATTAATACTCAATTTGTGTCGATTTTTGGAGTGGAGTTCATCTTCAAAGGTTTCATCACTTTTTTCTTTGTGAGTTTCTTATTGAAGGCCCATCTCTAGTGGTTGAGAGATTTAATCACCCTCTCTACTCCTCATATTCCATCTTTTTACAAGGGACATAAGATTGGTTATTTGAATAAGCAATCTTTTACTTTATCCTTGTAAATTTTCTTAGGGCGGCCTTTCTCTATTGATAGAGGGATTTAATCACCCTCTCCATCCCCCATATTCTATCTCTTCATAGGTGTAGGATATGAAAAGTTCTTTAATAGTAGATTAGACAAGTTACTTCATTCACAATACAAAAAGAAGAAGAAGAAGAGAAGATCAATCACTCAAGATACCATACTTCTAAGATAAGTCTTCAATTAAGTAATTTGGTTGAATTTTCATTTCATTAAACTAATATAAGTTGTGGATTGAAGAGTGAAGGACATAATATAAAAAGTGGCACTAAGAAGTTAGATTTCTAGTAAATTCCTAGTTCTTATCAAATTATTTCAATTCTTTTAAGTTTAGTGGATATACATAAAAGCAAGGAATAGGAGCTAGGAGTTGGAAGATACGAGAGAGATAAGTCTTCAATCTCTCTTGTAGATATGGATGTAGGGGGTAGATAGAATAATTAATCTATTAGTTTTATATCCTAATCTTTATTGGAATGTTTAGCTTGGATTTAATGGGGAGACATTAAATATTTATTAGCCTTCATTAACAAGTGTCAAGTTGGTTGGAGATGCAACAAGGTGAGTTCTTCTTCAAGGTGGTGTGAATTGATTACAAAGAATTTTTTTTTTGTATTGTAATCTTTATTTTTAACTATTGTAGTGGATAATTTTCTAATAGCTTTTGTGCAAAGAAATAAAAAAAAGGAGAGCTCGGGCTCCTTGCCATCCTAGTATGGAATTTTTCTTCACATTATTATTGGTTAGGATCACTCCCATACAAGGTCATATTATATAATAAGTAAAATTGGAAAAAATATTGCTTGAGATAATACTCAAGCAATTATTCTCTCTTTACTTGCTTTTGTATAATTTCCCTTCCCTATTGGAAGGTATTTTAAATGGGTTGCAGATAGACGCCAAAAATACTTTTTAAATTAATTTTTTAGAAATTGGTATGTTAAAATTATGAGTCTAGGTGAATGTTATATCCATATTTGTGCTAGATACATCGTTCTACTAGATCTAGACAACCTAAACTAATTCTACCTATAAAAAATTCAAGAAAATTTCTTAAAAATTCTACTCCAAAATTTAGAGGAATTGAGATTCAACAGTTGGATAAGCAAGACACACCTACAATGTCACAAGACATATTTGTACTCAATCCATTGGAATTAAATGCTAATCAATTAGTAGAAGAAGATAGAGTAGACTTAAATTTTTTTTTAATCTTGTTAGAGAAGTAAATCAAGAAAGAAACGAGTCAAGACGTAGTTCTCTTTCAATGGATTGTGATAAAGAAGCCTCTCCTAATTCTATACCAATAAATCCCTTCATCCAGCCAAGGGATGTGTCTATTGTAATTCCAGAGGGATTACAAGCAGCTCCTATGTCTTACAATCTTCCAATCTTTAAAGAAATTAGAGATGACAATCCAACAGCACATATGGAAAGATTCATGGAACTTCTCACAATATATTTGATAACCAATCTTGGATATTATCTTATGTGGATTTCAAGCACGTTAAAGTATAGAGCTTATGAATGGTATAGAAACCATTCCTTTCAAACCTTTAAAAATTGAGACATACTCATGAGAACATTCCTAGAAAGTTTAGCCTAAAAGTGAGGCAAAATAATACCTTCATGGACCTTTCTTCCTTGAGACAAGGAAAAGGGGAGGAGATTGATTAATACATTTGGCAATTTGAATTAGTAGTAAATTGATTTGTAGGAATCCCTCTCATGGACAACACTCTTATCTATTTTTTTATCCAAGGATTCAATAAAGAAGGTACAATTAGAAAAATCCTCAAAGGAAGGCCAAAAAACTTAGAGGATGCCAAAAGAATAGCATGGATGATTGAAGACATTGACAAACAACAAGAGATGATGTGTAAGAATGAAGATAATAGAATTTCAAGTTTTATACCAATCTATGCTCAAAATATGGATAAGTCTCAAAGACACTCTTATGGAATTATGGAAAATCAATTCAAATCTATAAACCATTATCCTATACCATTAGAGAATAGATTATCATCTAGCCTCTTAAAATTAACATATCTAAAGGATAAAAATAGATAGAAGGAAGAATTTCAAAATAAAGTCTTTCAAAGCTAAAATAGATTCTAAAACGAATTGGCATAACAAATAAAAACCATGTAAGAACAAATGACCTTGTTAATCAAGGGCCAAAATCCAAACAAAGTTCCACCTCCCATAGAATCTAGTAGGCACACTTCATGATTGTGGTGTACTTGATGCAATCAATCAGAACACACTAGCTAATTTTGTTCAAATCCAAAAAATTATCAATATAATCTTGGATGGCAACCATCTTAAATCCCCCTTTATAGAAATTAAGACAATATAGGATCTAATTTTCATCTAAAAAGCCATAATTATTATAATTAAGGTGTTAAAAACCAACCAAGAACAAGACAAGAAGTATATTATCTTTATGATAAAAAATACCCATTGGATAGTTATTAAATAAAAAATAGAATTATTTGTGAGAATTTTGATAGAAACCACCCTACAAGCGTATGTAGGTAAATTAATAAGATAATTCTATTAAATTTTCTACAAGTAAATTATCATCAACAAACTTAAGATCATTCGAGGGAGGCAAGAAATCAAAATTCTAACAATATCTTAAAACCTCCAAATGTATTTTATGACTATAGCAATAACTATCAAAACCAACATTCTTTCTCAAGTTTAAATACTAATGAAGGATTCATTCCCTCATACGCTAGTTATTTTCAACATGGCCAACAATATGTAGGTCAAGACTTTCAAGATGTAAGATTTGTAAACTAAACCAATAGTGGAATGATTGGGGAACAAGCTTCTACCTCCTCTGTAATAGTCGAGCTTGTATTTCTTGAATCAGACTTGATTATGTATGAATTGCTCTAATCTAAGATGTAAACACCACCTATGATACCAACCTTGGCAGTTGTAATAAAGTCTAGGTACTTTAGACCTCCCCCTCCTACTTTAATTAATAGAAAGAATAGTTTAAAAGATTCTTCTTACTTTTTAAATTTGAATGAAGCTACAAGGGAGGCAATAGCTAATGTTAGAGATTTTAAGGAATTACTTCAAGTCCTTGAATCCAGCTTGAATAAATTACCAAGGAACTTGAAGGAAAATATTGAGACAGAGGAATTTTTTTCTAAGGAGGAGTGAAAAAGACCTAAAATTTTCAACCTTGAATTTAATCCTTTAATTCAATTTAAAGGCAAGGATTAAATCAAATCATATGATTTATGAGAGGATTTAAAAAAAATTAAGGTAGATATCACAATTGCTCAGTTATTGGAGGTTTCTCCTTTAATAAGAAGGAGCTTTAAAATAAGCCTTCCCATTAAAAGATAGCAACAATCTAAAGCAAAAATCCGAGCTCATGTTAGAAAAATTCAAGTAATACAAGAGACAAAGGCAATTAAATTAGAGGTATCTATAGTAGATAAAATCATATCCTATACAATTGTAAATGGGGATAGTGGTTTGAATATTATATCAATGAGAACTATAAAAAAATTAGGACTTAATATCACTGGTTCTTCTCGATTTGTAATTAATATGGCTAATCAAACCTATGATATACATTTGAGATAAATTAGTAATTATAGGATGATAATAGGAGGTGAAGAATATTTTCTCATTATTCATGTGATTCATATGCATTCTAGCAAAAATTCATATCCATTACTTCTAGATAGACTTTGATTAAGGGCAGCTAATACAAAAATTGATTAAGGAGGTAAGAAGCTCCATATCATCTATGAGCCACAAGAAAACCTGACCAAAATCCTTATTCAATATCAAAGATTGTCTTCAGTCTAAACTTCATCTCACTCTTTAGAAGATAAGATTTTGAATCCCCAACCACAAAATGAGTTCAAAAAAAAGGTTAGATTTACTAATTTAGCAGCAAGCAAGGGAATTCATTTAAATATGGTTCAATCAACTCCATTAAGATATATGGGCCATGGACTATATAATTTGGGAGATGATGGAAAGCTCACTTAGTGGTTGGAAAATCATTCAACATTAAATGGGAATGAAATTATAAGTATTAACTTCATAGATAGTTTTGCCACTTGGCAAAATCATGAAGAAGAAGTGAATTTAGCAACCCTGATAGATGATATTAAGTATGGAGATGCCTGTGGTGTGAACTTTAATGGCACTTAAGTTCATGAGTTAGAATTAATAAAAAAAGACAATCTTACTCTACCTTTACAATTTAAACAAACTTCCAATGGTCTTACAATTGAAAATTATATGATCAACTACCTGCAAATATCAAATAATTGGTATAAAAGACCTACAGAGCAATCTCATATGCATGACCTTAATTACAAGTTAATGGATATTTCTTTAGAGAAAGAAGATCTAAAACTAATCAAAGTTGGAGTTCAATTGATGGAAGATGAATTGTTAAGTTATAAGTCATTAATTATAGAATATAGGAATATATTTGTTTAATCTTATAAAAACCTCAAGGGCATACCTTCAGAAGTAGCCCAACATTGTATTCCACTCCTTCTTAATTCAATTCTCATGAAACAAAAGAAAAGAAGACTGAATCCCAACTTACAATTACTTGTCAAAGCCGAATTAGAAAAACTCCTTCAAGTTGGATTTATTCAATCTGTGAAGATTATTGATTGGATCTCACCAATGGTGTTAATTAAGAAGAAAAATAGAAAACTTTGAGTGTGCATAGATTATAGAAAGCTTAACAAGTATACCTCAAAAGGATCACTTTTCCCTCCCTTTTATAAAACCATCCTAGAAGAAGTGGCTAGGCATGAATTATATACATTTGTGGATGGATATTCAAGTTACAATCAAATTTCTATAGCTCTAGAGGATCACCACAAAACAGCCTTTACTACATCTTGGAGCACCTTCATCTATGTAGTTATGTCTTTTGGACTTTGCAATGCTCTTTTGGCATTTCAAAGAGCAATATCATATGTCTTCTCAGACTTGCTACACAAATCAATGACAGTATTTATTGATGATTTTAGCACCCAATTTTCTAAGACAACACATCATGATTGTATAAAGTCTTGTCTTCAAAGGTGTAGAAGATCTAAGATTGCTTTAAACCTTGACAAAATATTCTTAATAGTTAAATAGTCCTATTTGGATATGTAGTTTCAAAAAATAGTAGGGAACCAGATCCAAAGAAGGTCAAGGTCATTATAGAATTAAAATCCCCTTCAACAATCAAGGACGTACAAAGAACGTTGTCGTAATACGTGCTATTCTGCTCGAGAATGCTCCGGGCACCTGGCTGTGGAAGACAAAAAGGAAATACACAACAACAAGATCCTAACAGCTCTAATAGAATCCTACATAACTTCTATTAAATCTTAACAATATTAATCAAACCTTGATTCAATCTTAAAGCAATTACAAAAGAAGAATAAATGAATTATATATTAATCATAATAGAAAATAATATATAAAATACTAAATTTAGAAAATACTAAAAATAGAATCTTAAAATCCTAAGTCATATCTTATTCAAACCCTAGGTCAAATCCCAATCAAAATCTAAATCAAACCCTAAATCAAACCCTAGTCAAAACCTAAGTCAAATCCTAAGTCAAATCCTAAGTCAAACCCTGGTCAAACCCTAGTCAAATCCTAAATCAAACCCTAAATTAAACCCTAAGTCAAACCCTGGTCAAACCCTAAATCAAGCCCTAAATCAAACCCTAAGTCAAACCCTGGTCAAACCCTAGTCAAAATCCTAAACCCTAAATCAAACCCTAAACAAATCCTAAACCCTAAATCAAACCCTAAACAAATCCTAAACCCTAAACCAAATCCTAAATAAATCCTAAACCAAATCCTAAACAAATCCTAAACAAACCCTAAATAAACCCTAAATCCTAAACCAAATCCTAAATAAACCCTAAATCCTAAACCAAATCCTAAACCAAACTCTAAACCAATTTAAATGAATCCTAGGGAAAATTAGAACCTCAATATCTATTGATTAGACCGTTGATCTTACTTAAAACTTTGTATACCCTTCAACCTCTTAGTCAAAAACAAGCACAACAAATTTGAAGGAAATCAAACTTACCAAATAGAAGAAAAACCCCAAAACCTTCTCCGGTGTTGGTCGGCCTCCTTCTCCAACCTTAATGCTGATCTTCCAGTACTGATTTCTCCCTTCTTCACTGTTCAATCAGTTTCAAATCACTCATGTATATAGGAAAACAAGTATATTATCCACAAAAATAAAAATTACTCCAATCCAATTGCCAAATTTCTCAGGATCTTAAAAACCTTAACTGACCTTCAAAACTTAAATTCTGAGACCTTGACCCACTTAAACCTCAATTACGTATAATTAAACCATTAGATTCAGTTTGAATTAACAGCACACATTAAAAACAACAATACCCAAAAATTCACAAATTTCCAGCCATAGATCTGCTTCAAATCTTTTAAATTGGCCTAAACCATCAACTCTATTTTATTTCACAAAATCTCAAGTAGCCAAAATAAACCCTAACTTTGCAAAGCTATTACAAAGTCGTTTTTTATCCAAATCATTCAAAACCAACTCCTATACAAAATCCTTCAAGTTCACTCCCTAATTCCAATCTCCGATTTGTAAAAAACTCCTCCATTCACCGTCGGCACGCGGTTTTGTGCCTTGGGGTCTGGTTTTGACCCAGGTTCTTAACCGGCCCTCTCCGGGTATCAACTCTTGTAATTTTGAGGTAAATTTCTCTAAAACCTACTCTTAACTCCTTACTAAACATGCCTATACCAATTATCTTTCTAATCTACTTTGTTTTACTATATTTATGGCTATACAAAGTAAATAGAATTCCTTTTTATAAAAGGCAGCATTAGCACCTTTTAATTTTTACTACCTCCTTGTCTATTATCTATTTTTCTAAGATAATTTTCTCTAATATTTTCATTTGAGCTCTTCTATAATATAATCACTCCTTCCCTCTTTCACCTAGTGGTCATATTACTACACGACAATGTTGGAGCATATTGGATAGTATTGGGAAGTGATACATGATTATGCTACCATCTTTGTGCCTATTATTAGATTTCAATAAAAAGATGTAAAATTTGAGTGGAATAGAAAATGCCAAGAAGCATTTGATATTTTTATAAAAAAAAGATGAAGAATTATGAAGTGGGAGTCAAGGAGACCATTGGTAGATAATTTTTGGAATTAGAAATAAATAGAAAGGATAAAAAGAAATATGATAAAAGAGGATCAATCCTTTGTGTGGTAGAAAACTTGGCTATTTGGATAAAAAATCAAAAGAAGGGCCATTTAGGGTTCTTCTTTTGACTTTGGAGGCTTGGCGACTAGGGTTTGAAGGGGTGGCTTTGGATGGCCGCCCCTCCCCTCTCTTAGTCTCTTAGGATATAATTGGGAAGATTTTTGTGAATGTTGGAATTGAGGTGTGAGACCTCTTCAGTTGTTGTCATCTAATAAGCCATGTTTTAATATTAAAGATAAGATTTAGTATTTTTTTCTTATAGATCTCTCTTTTAGCTTTTTATAGCCATTTTTTATTTGTGATTTGGTGGTATATACAAGAAGTTATGAATTTTCAAAGATGAAGAAGATTTTGAGGTATGAATTCGGGTGGTGGCGACTAGATCTGATCTGGCATCTTGGGATAAGTTTATATCTTTGGTTCATATATTTTTCCTTGTAGATCCTTTTAGTGGCTCCTAAATTTGTTTAGAATGTGTGATTTGGTTAAGAAATGAGTGAGATATGATTTTTCAAAGATTAGAGCATAATTGGATTGCGGTTACTACTTATGTGTGCTATTCCGGGGCTGTGGGTCTAAAGTAAGGTAGGACAGCTGAGTTGATAATTTTTCCTTATAAGAGAATTCAATAAATTTTCAAAAATATCTTGATTGTCAAATTTAGAAAAAAATTGAATGATTTATAAATTTTCAAAGTTTAGTTACAACTTTTAATGAGCTTGTAAATGGTGGCAGCTAGAGCAAGGCTCAATGGAGCGAAGTGAGTCTATTATATAAGTATGATATTTTTACCTTGTAGTACATTGGAACGGCTTTCCAATGGTATATAGCACGTTCAAATACGAGTTGAATTGAATTAGTCATGAATTTTCAAAGTTTAGACACATAATTCTAATTTTTCTTAGAGATAAATTGTCAATGCGGTTGAAGTTGGATGAATGTACTAGTGGATGAATAGATGATGGTCGATCAGATGGATGATGGAAGGATGATAATGATAGATGGATGAAATTAAATATTAGATGAAGGTTTTGGATGAACAAACTTGGAATGAATGAATGTTATAGGATGAATCAAAATTAATGAGTTGGATGAAAAGAAATAGATGAATGAATACCACAGAACTTTGAGGTCTCATAACTTTTGTAATTCTTACCCATTTTGCAGGAATTTTATGTCTATAGAAAGCTCTTAAGATGTAGTAGTGGAATATATAGGATAAAGTTAGAGTTAAAGGATCTAAGGGTGCTATTTTAGCCTTTAATGAGGGTAGGCCTAGTAACCAAATATTTTGACAATTAATATGAAATAAAAGTCTATTGCTTGGAGTTTAGTGAGATGACTTGTGTGTAATGATTTACATAAAAAAATAAAATAAAATAAAATAAAATAAATTATTAATGCAAATAAATATGTGAACATAACTAATAAGAACTACCTTACCTACATATAAGTGAAGTAAATCTACCTGACTACTAAACGCAATTAAAGATTAATGAACTTGATTTACACATTTTATCGGCATGCTATAATAGTGTATGTGGGGGTCATTTTTTGGAAGCATTGATAAAACAGAATATCCTTAGAATTGGCTATTATTGGCTTATTTTATTCCAAGACTCCCATAATTATACAAAAACATGTGATGCATATCAAAGATATGCTAGAAATGACCTCCAAATGAGCTTACCTCTCCATGTGTCATTATTTTTAGTCCCATTTGAAAAATAGACAATAGATTATATTAGAAAAGTTTATCCTAATTCTACTAGTGGAATAAAGCACATAGTTGTATCAACCAAGTACCTTACCAACTAGGCTGAGGCAAAAGCAGTGAAGACCAATAATGCTAAGCAAGCAACGAAGTTTTTTTATGACCAGATTATTACTAGGTTTGGATGTCCAAAAATTCTAATAAGTAATAGGAACAAGCATTTCTTAAATAAAGTCATAGAAAACTTGATGTCACGGTTTAAAATTGATCATAGGAAGATTATTTCTTATCACCCTCAAACCAATAGACATACAGAGAAGGTGAATCAAACTTTGGTTAATATCCTTAAAAAAACCATAATGAATTTTAAATGGGATTAAGATACCAAAATTCATGCAGTTTTATGGGCTTATAGGACCATATTTAAGGTGACCATTTAAGCCATTAAAGTGACCATTCATTGCAGCGTTGGTCATAAGAGAGGTTATTACTGAAGCATCCCAAGTTCAAATCTGGTTGGAAAAATGAGCTATTCCAATGACCAACCTCAACACTCAATGGATATATAGGCCTTAGAAAGTTGATATCAGATTTTTTCATATTGAAGAGAAATCTAAAATTTTTATTTTTTATTTTTTACTTTGATTTCTTTTTCTATAATTATTAGTTCTTATATTCAATTTAATTTTTTTTTCTCTCCCTTTTTTGCTTCTATAGAACAAATCTACTTTTGTTCCTTTAAATTAGTATCAATTCACTCATTCTTCTCTTAGATAGTCATTAAAATTCTTGTAAATAATTCCTCTATTTATTCAATAGTATTTTGAAAGGTCAAATTTTGGATTCTTCTCTTTTGCAAATCGTCCCAGATAGTCGCCATGTGTGAGTCATCAAATTAGTTCATTAGTTGTTTTAGGATAAAAGAATGTATTTAGAGTGCCAAAACTACAATTGTAAAGTGAAGATGTATTTAGATGATGCTAAATGAAGGAGACTAATATTAGTGAGAAAGAAATAGGATCCTAATAAGTCTTGGAGGTAATTATCGTAGTTGATTTAATATTTTTTTTAATTATAAGAATTAGCATTTGGTTATTGAGACCAATATCTACATTAGCCTTCTATCTCTATATACTACTTATTAAAAATATATAAATGTTACTTAATAGGTAGAAGAAGCATGAGAAATAAACCTCCTGTCTTTTTAATTATTTATGTAGAAAATAGAATTTTTAATTGATTTAAATTGATTTTGTTATTACAAAAATCCCCAAGGTAGAATAAAATAGTTTTAAATTGATATTATCACTTTAAAATTATTATAAGAATTTTTAGAATTTTTTTAGAATTTTTTAGGAATTTTTAGAAGAATTTTTAAGACTTTGGTAAAAATGAATTTTACCACCTTGGAAGCCATTATGAAGAATTGGAGTAAGATTTGATGGCTATGTAAGGTTCCTAGGCTAATTTAGTGTTTTTAAACACCATGGTGAAGTCAAAATTATAAAAAAATAAATTTTACTAATAAAAAATAGGAGGATTAGCAATTAGTGTAGTCCTTGTAGAAAGGGAGGTGCACAAGTCCCATATGGGTTGTGGTACCTTGGATATAGGTAGGAAGATAAGACTAAAGCCTTGTGGTGCCTCTAAGATACCCTTATATACTACTCGTGAGCCTTGGTGAGGTTCGAACTCATGATCTTTTAAATAATTTTCCACTTAATTTTTTTATTATTTATCTTCTATCTTTGGATTATCATAACTTATTTATAATAACTTGGATATATATATTTTTTATACCATTAGAAAGATAAAAAAATTATTTAAATAAAAATATATTTTTTATTTTTTATTTTTATTTTTTAAAAGATAAAAATATAATTAACAAATTAATTTTGAATTATATACTTGCTTGATATCCTATACTTCTCTTGTTTTGTGGTTGTTATTCTTATTGTACTTGTTATTTGTTCCTTCACTTCACACCACCAATTACAAGTAATTCTTAAGTGAGGCCACCTTATAACTTAGATTGAAGGGTGAAAATTTACCTTCACAAATTTAAAATCTTATAATTAAATATATTATTATTTTTAGATGTTTAAAAACTTCTAGAACTTTTTAAAACTATTTTAAAGATCTTAAAATCTTCTATAATCTTTTAGCAACTTTTGTGGTTATCAAAGATTTTTTTTTAATTTTTATATCTAAGATATTTTATAATTCCTAAAATCTCTCCTACTGTCATAGACATAAGATTTATTCCAATAATTATCTAAATAGAAGTAAATAAAAATAGATTAATTTGATAATATCTTATAAAGAAGCTTTTTAGAAGCTTTATAGATGCGATTTCACATTTATATATGTCTATAGGTGATTGATAGGTTAGAAACTTGGCCAACAAGTTAGTCACATATTGCATATATTGGTAGCTTATGGAACAAGCTAAATACGTGGCACACATATACAAAACTTATCTTGCAAGTTTGACATGTATCTTACAAATTAGACATGTGTTGAAGGTCCTCTAGAATGACGCTACATAGTTCTTAGATAGATAGTATATATAAAAACAAAAGTGAAGCCTTCTTCAATCTTATCAACGCCTTTCTTGTTCTTAGTCTTATTTTAAGAATCTCTAATCTTCTTGTCTTTGGCAATAGCCTTTATAGTTGTAATATTATTCTATCTTTGAGTGATTTCTTATTCTTTTAAGTAACATAAGAGTGTATTGATATTTTGTTCGTTTATGATTCATATCCTTGACAGTTTGATAAGAGTGAAGATTCATTATTCTTATTTTGTATTTAAGAAGTGAGTAGATTATCTTACTTCTAATATTATATTTGAAGATTGTGGACTATCTATCTTTAAATTAATATTCTTTGCTTTTTAACCTTGATTTTTTTCCTGAAAGAGAGTAGATCTCTCATCTTTGTAGAAATTTTTATTTGATATTAGAAATTGCAAATTATCCTCTTTTAATTTAAATTGTAGAGATGTCAAATTGTCTAAGATGGAAAGAAAGATTATGGATGCTACACTTAGTGGAAGTGAGAATAGATTTATAACTATTGTAAAATTTCAGGAGCTTGTCAATATTCTTAAGGTAAAAATTTCATGCATCACTAATATCTATTATAGAAGTATTATTCCTACATCTATAAAAGAAGTTCAAAGCCTATGCCAAAAAGTTGTACAATTGAGAAAAATAAGTAAATCAGCCTTACAATCAAATCCAAGAAGTCTTGCTTCTATAAGTGTGAAAGAGGCAAAAATTAGTATACTTGAGAAGTTTGATGGAACAAGATCAAAATTTAGAAGATTTTTGTAAAAATTTAGAAGATTTTATAAAGTCAAGCTATATTTAAGGCTGCATCTTTTCTAATAATTTAATGGATTTATTCAAGTTGGATTCATAAGTGTACTTCTAATTGAAAGTGCTCTTTCTTGGTTTATACTTTTAATGGAAAAAAATTCATGACTTCTTTATAATTTGAATTCATTCTCAAAAGTATTTATAGCTAAGATTTATATTATGTTAGAAAATGAGTTTCTCTAGTAACAATAAGAACAATGCAGCTAGAATCGTATGCAACATCTTGTAAAGGTCCTATTCTCTCCTCAGATTCCTCACCTTATTTTACAATAGATATATTTTTAAAACCTAAAAATCACAAAGTCTTTGCCTCATTAGATTTAAGAGCCTCAACTTGTTTTATAGACAAAGATTTTGTTAAAAAACAAAAAATATCTAATTAAAAAAATTAAATTTGTGCATGTAGAAGTCATAGATGGTTATTTGTTATCTTCTAGAGATGTTATCTATGAGACTATTCTTTTAGATGTAGCAACTAAAAGACATAATAGCATAATAATATTTAATTTGATTAAATCTTTTTTTAATTTAATTATTTTAAAATTCTTATAGTTAAAAATATATAATCTTCAAATAGATTGAATTTCTTATAACCTTGATTTTTTTCATAATTTAATTTAGAAATTCATTAGTCAAATAGATATATATGATTTTAATACTTCCAAATCTTTATTAATAGGTGTAAAAACTTTCATACATGCAGCAAAAGAAAGATCATCTTTTGCAATATATGCCACACCTATTTTTAATGCTAAAAAGACTACAAGTGGTATTCCTAGCTAATATCAAGACTTTCAAGATGTTTTTGAAAAAAAAAATGTAGATATTCTTCTAAAGTATTGACCTTATGATCTTCAAGAAGGAGCTCAATTACCATTTAGACCAATCTATAGTTTATTATAAAACGAGTTGGCTACATTGAAAGAATATATTGACAAGAATTTGGCTAAGAACTTCATATGCCATTCAAAATCTCTAGTAGGAGCTCTTATCTTATTTTTAAATAAAAAAGATGAATCATTATGGATGTGTATAGATTATCAAGGACTTAACAAGATTACCATTAAGAATAGGTATCCATTACCTTTGATTTTAGGATTTTTTGATCAACTCTATTGTTGTGGTGAAAATCTTAGCCCTAAGAAACACTGGGTCTTTTGTGCCTTTAGTTATCAAGTGCAAGATGAGATCCATAAAAGTTCATAAAATTAAACTATTTACATTAAAAAAAACATACTTTATAAATCCTAACCTATTCTACCTTTAGAGATCTACCTTCAATTTCAATCATAAATCCTAAGATATCACATCAATTAAAGCAAAATTTAGATACAAGGTACTTTAGAAAGTAAAGAAGAAAATCTCAAAAGCATTTTTATCATAGCTACTGTGGTTAGGAAGAACCATGTTGTTAAAGTTATTCCTCCTTGCAGCCTTCAATTTTGGACCCCCTTTGCTTAACTTCTTCATTGCTCTTCATTAAAGAAGACCTAAGTACTAAAATTTAGTAAGCTTGTAGCTTGTCTTATGTTATAAACACTCTCCAACTATTGCTCTAAAAGTCTTGGCTCTTGACTCTCACAGTTGGGCCCCGATTTCTTCTTCCTTATTTTCTTTATACTAAAAATCAAAATACCAACTGTCATCTCTCTTGCCTTAATCACTTTTCCAATTAATTTTTTTATGTTATCATCTATACCAGCTAGCAATTAAATTAATCATCCAATTTATCAATTTTTAATCTTTACTCTACTATCCAAAATTATCTATCTATTCTACATAGTCCCACTCTTAATTGTGCAGCGCTCTTATAAACATAGAAGTGATAAAAAAAACTTTTAGTTATGAAATTGGCTCTTGGAATTGAAACACTCCAAGATTCTATGCAAAAGATTTTTTTACATTTGATTCTAATGCTAAGTCCTCATCTTCCTCTGATAAATCTACATGGTTAATCTTCAATTGGATTGATAAATCCTCATTGTCCGCTTCTAATTTCCGAACTTGAGCCTCCAATTGTAGAATTCTAGCATTTTTCACTTCTAATTGGCTCTTTTGTTGCTTCATCTTTTTCTCCAGTTCAATGATACTCAAAACTAATGGGAGAGATATTTGTGGCCGACCAATATTGGCTAAATCACCTTCCAACTTTGCCACTTCTACCTTCAAGGCACTAATTTCTGTCCATAGCTTGTCTGTTTCAATTTTATATTTGACACCCAATTTTATCTTTTTTTGTTCCAATTTTGTTGCCTTTTCACGTTCTACTTGCAACTGATATTTTACCGCCTTCCTTTCCAAATCCCATGTTCAGCAATTCTCTGTTAGTTCTTGCTTTTGGCCGTTCAGAATGCGTTAAGTGCATTCTTTGTCATTTGTCCAAGCTTCTTGTTCCTACACTAATTTTTGCTCCAATAGCAACTTAGATTCCGCCTTTTTCCTGATAATACGACCTTGTTCCTCAATTTGGCGGCTTTTTTCTATTATCTCCTTCCTACTCGCCTCCAATTGTTGCCTTAAATTTCCTTCCAATTTATTCACTATAAGCTGCAATGAGAAAATTTGACCCAATATTACATCTATGAGGTTCCTTCTTTCCAGTATTCATGTATTTGAAATTGAAACCTCCGTTGCCCTCTTGATTACTAAGTGAATTGAAGCTCGCCTTAATGTAATCACTAGAATAATCTCCCATTCCACCACTCAACTTGATTCTCTGATTTCATATACCACTACCTTTAGGCTAACTGTCGATGCCGTCAGACTTTGAACACATCGTAGAGGTGGTGGAAAGTATATATTTCTTTCTACTATTAAAAATGTTTGATTCAACATATATATAATCACCAAGTGCACGTAATTGGAGCAAAAAAAGCCTAGTTGCTTCTTAATAAATCGCATCCATTCCATCAACTCCGGTATGAGTGCCTCCATCACTTTCTAATCCTCATTCTTGTCCAGTGACAACATACCATCTATAAATTAACTCCCTAATCTAAAATCAATAGACACTTCGATGTCCTTAGCAAGCTTGCCAATTGGTAGATGCAGTACCATTTGTAAGGTACTCTTATCAATCGTGATTATCCTCCCTTTTATTATACTTGAATCATCCTTTGGATTGTAATTTTTTATATACTCTGTCATCAATTCCACATCAATTGGTGGAAAATTACCTGCTTCTCTCAAAAACGTATATAGTTGTGCGTTTCTAAAATCTATCTGCCTTTGTAAGTACCAACATATCTCCAACTTTATGGGCTCTATATTAGTGATCACCACTAAGGACGGCAACTGCAAATTACTCTTACTTCTCACATTTTGGACACTCTATTCTTTATCCAAAGCTCTCTTTGAATTTTCTATTGACATTGTCAATTACAATTTGCTTCTCACTTCTCACTCATACTAATATTGTTTTTGTTAATTGCAGAAAAGTTTACACTCCAATGCATACGCTTTACACAACAATGTTCAAAAACTTTTGCTAAGTGCCCTGCTCCTAATCTTTTACTCGGGGTCTGAATCAACAATCGCTAATGTAGTGTACCGTAATCAATCATTCTTGGATAACCACCTATTGTTTCATTCCAGATTGACATTTGATAAACTTCCTGAGATAGAATCATTATGGCTCTAGTAGTTAAGAATTGATCATAATGACATTCTTTGTATACCTTAGTTGGATCAAGTGAGGAAGCAATAGTGACCGGTTGGACCTCCTTCACAAACATTTTCAGTTCTAATAGATATAGTTCATTAACCAATGTAGACAAAACAAACAATTCTAGCATTTAATTATTTGGCCATTTATGAAGGATATCTGCTACTCGGCTATAATATGACTCCATTGCTTCTCCTGGTACCATTCTAATATTCATTAAACTTTCCTTGAGACGTTTTTCAAATCCAATTGATCAAAAATAGAGTAAAAATGTATTTTACAATGCCTTCCAATCAAAAAATTGACCCATAAGTTGGCAATTATACCATTCAAATGTTGTAACTTTCAAGGTCGTTGGCAGCCATTTCAACCAAATATCTTCAATTCTACCATGAATTTGGAACTTTAAAAAAAAAAAAAATTAAAAAAAAAAAAAAAAAAAAAAAAAATCCAGCAAGTGCTCGGCAATAGGTCTCAGTGACCGTTGACCATGGCACTGATAGGAATCATGTGCAATGTAAAATCCTCGGCCGATAAGAATTGGAAGGTAGCTAGAGACAAAACAGGGAGAGGGTTAGTGTGGCGAGAAATAGGGATTGAGAGATGGAGGAGAAGAGAGTGTGTGTGTGTCTGTGTGTATATGAGAGACAGAGAGAGAGTTGGAATGTGAATGAGTGAGTGAGTGAGAGTGGAATTTTTAGAGAGCGGTAGCAAGAGAGAAGAAGGAAAAAGGACAACAAGGGCGAGAGAGCAAAAAAAAGAGAATACGAGGAAGAAACGGAGAGCTAGGTTTTAGGTGATAGGAGGTTTGAGAAAAGAGAAGCAATAGGTGAGAGAAGCAGAAGGCAGCAAAGACTGAGAGAGTGATGAGTAGCTGCGACATTATTTTTTTTTGGCAAAGAATTTTTGTGCTTTAAAAATCAGTGCAAGATGGCTCCCATAGCATGAATAGATAGACAGATCTGGCAGCGGAGATTTCATGTAGTAAGGAAGACAGAGCTCAATAGAAATGGATCGTGTGGCGTATGAGGATTGCGCTATGTAAAGAGGATATGGTTGCTTAGATGGAAGAGTTAAGGTGGTTGCACGGTGGTGGTAACTGGACTAAACAATGGGGCGAGGCAAAGTAGGAGAGTGCAAAATCAATTACCTAATCTTGATAAGGGTCGTTGTATAGTTGCTCACTATGAGGTTTCGAAACAAAACAAGATAGTAGAGGTATTTTGCCAAAGAATAGAATTACGGTTGTTAAAAAGGATTCAAAGCTGATTGTAGATGTTTTTGAAACTAAGCTGCCAAAAGTGGTGGTGTCATTAAGTGCAAATAAATATGAGAGGGTGAAGACTAGAAAGTAAGAGCCGTAAGTTTGAATCAGGATTATTGCTAGAATAGGAATGATATGAACTTGAGATTTAATAGAAATCAATTGGATTGGATTGGAATTCTAAGAACCTAAGGCTAGATCAATTTTGACTATGGACAAAAGAGTGGCAGCCAACCAAATACAAGGATCTACTGCTCTATACAATATTAGAGTGCCTACTTCAAGCAAGAAGATTTGAAGATTAGAGAAGAATTAGGAGTAGATTTTTAGGTATGCTAGAGCATTTAGAAGTTAGATTTTTAAAAAACTGAGGCATATTTCATTCCAACTAGAAATAAAGAAGTAGCAGTTGATGGATTGCTAAGGGATCTTTGGTTGGCAGCATTTGAAGGACTGACTTTGATAAAAGAGATCTATTTTGCTAACTTACGGCTATTAAATTGTAGTGGAGTATCTAGACTAGGTTATAGAGATGTAAGTTAGATTTAGCCATTGGATTACAAACGCATCTGAAGATGGCAGGATTTAGCTTAGAAGTTTTTTATTAAAATAAACACTATCTTCTCTAATTGTCTATTCCGGACTTCTAAGCCTCCATAATTTTTTATTATTATCCCTAAATAATTTTATTGATTGAAGTTGAGATAAATATGATGAATTTTAAATCATACTAAATTGGCCTTTACTGGCAAGCAATTTATGCCATTTTAGAGAACCAGTCTAGCTATAATTGATTATATCCACTATTGAAAAAGTATCCAATGGAATACCCAATTCTTCTGTACTACATTCTCTTTCCGTTAATAAACTCAAGCAATACGCTGGACTATCTACCAAATTTTTTGTAAATATTCTTGGCAATTTTTTTAATAGTATATAGATCTGAAATATTAAAGATCTTTTATATTTTGAATATGATCGGATATACCGATAGGCATACAACCATGGTTTGATCTAACTCTGTCGACACTTCTTTTTTAGATTTTGTTCTTGTTTGTCTCGCAACAAATTTCTTGCTTGCGCTGTCGTGTTGTGGTTTGGCTACTATGTAAAAAAATTATACATGTATATTTAATATACAATTTACTACTTAGTTAAATGAAAGTCATATTAGTAGATTTTTATTGGTTATAGAATGTGATTAGGTTGCTAGTTTAGAAAAGATCTATTAAAAGGATTATTATTAAGGTTTATACGACCTTATTTTCTTTTTAGTAGTGACTTTTGAAGTTAATTTTATATTGATAGTAACTTGTATATATCTTAAGTCGCCTATGTTAGACATTAGTGATCCTTAAGATCTTATTTACTTCTTTTATTTGGTGCTTAAAGCACCAAGTATGTAAATCTTATAAAAAGAAGGATTAGATAAAGGTTTTTAGTGTAAAAAGGGTAGTTTGGCCATCCATGTGGATGAAAAGAGGTGGATGATAGAAATCTCTATTCTAATTGACCAAAAATCATGCCCAATGGGCTTCAAGGAGGCTGCCCGAGGGTTTATTTGGAGTTAGGGTTTTTTTTTCGAGGGGAGTCAAACATTAGAGGCTAGGATCATAAGGTTTAGGTTTTTAGATCTGGTTTAGGTGCAAATTTTGTGTGATTTGCACTTTTTATGAAGAAGTTATAGGCGCTCAAAGTTAAGGTGTCAATTTTGGACCTACTGCCACTCTTTTGGATATCACTTGTGCATACAGAGAGCAATCAAGGATCGGCGACTAGGGTTGGAGAGAACACTTTCACAGCTACATTCTTTATGTACAACTCAATAAAATCTAAGCTAGGATGAAGGAGATATTGGGAGTTGAAATCAGTGCTTACAAACTTAAGGGCACTAAGAGACCCGCTTATATAGTGGTTACATTTTGAGCTATATCTTAGACAATTTCATAGATTTTTAGCTCAAAATTTTCAAGAGTGTGTATGTTTATGTCACAAGACTATGTGCAAAAATTTTGTGGTATTAGGATTTTGGGTTTGTGAGATATAAGGAAAATAGTACTTGGGTGTCTCCGAGCTAGGGTTTTAAGTACCTGCTAGGGATTTTGAGATATCGGACGATTGGAAATGAATTTTTAGTTGATTCTTTCTTACGGTGAAACTTTAAAAAATCATCTATACTTTGAATTAAATTTTATAGAAATTGAATAGTTGGATCAAGAGTTATTGGACTCTAAACATTAAGAAGAAATAAGTCCTTGTGGATGAATAAAGTTTTGAAGGGTTTTTGTAGAAATTTGAATTCTTTTTGTACAAACTTACTTGAATACAAGAAGGTTTATATACATAACTTCTCTTTTGTGAGATTTTTGTATTATTTGTCTTTTTTTATTGAGGACAAACCACCTGTTGGATTTTTGCCATCAAATTTCAAATAAACTTTCCATAGCCAAGTACCTAGTGTATTTCCAAATAGAAGGCCACGTCATATGACAGCGCTCTCTCCTGTCTTCCTTTCAAAAGGCATGTTTTTTTCAATGTAATGTTCTCATTCTTATTAACCATAATCTTTCATCATATCTCCAAAATTGCTTTCCATCTCCAATCTAACTACATATTTGGCTTCACTTATGAATCAATACTAATTTTTGAATTGCTTCATACATCATGCAAAAATTACTCGTTCAGTGGTCAATTTCTAACATTCAAAACTATTGTCATTCTTTAAAAGCAGCTCCAAAAATATGGTTTGTCATTTTACTTACTCTACCAATCCTATCTAGAATAAACCTGCAAAAGAAAATTCAAACATGGGAAAAGATTGAATGCCCGAGATACACTATTAGAGTCACACAATCAACTGATTTTGAACATTAGAGTCCAATGTACATACAAATGCTCTAAAATAATGTTGTCCACTTCATTGGTTGTGTTACTTTGCAACTAAGAATAAACTTTGTAACATAATTTTTCACAAATTTTCCTATTACAATTTGATATCTTTCTCCAATCTCATAATAATAACCAGCAATGTTATATTGTTTCAACAGACTCCATACATCCACTGTTGTATATTGTAAAATCTTACTTAAAAATGCTTTGGCCACCTAGCTGTAGAAGATAAAAAAAAATAACAATAACTAGTCCTAACCTCTCTATTCAATTTCTAAACAATCCTTAATCAAATCTTAATTAAATTCTAGTCAATCTTGATAAAATCCAAACAAATTTTAAAACAAATCCTAATCAATTTTGGTCAAATCCTAACAAATCCTAAAACAAATCCTAAGTAAAGTTTAATGAATCCTGATCAAATTCTAACAAATCCCAAAATAAATTCTAACTAAATCTTACTCAACCTTGATCAAATCCTAAAAAATTTTAAACAAATCCTAAACAAATCATAAACAAATCCTACTCAACCATGGTCAAATCCTAAAAAATTCTAAAATAAATTTTAACTAAATTCTAGTCAATCCTGATCAAACCCTAACAAATCCTAAAACAAATCCTAAATTAACTTATTTCTATCTTAAGGCACTTAAGAATCTCAATATCTATTGACTAAACCATTGATCTTGCTTAAAAATTTACACACCTCTTAAAAACTAAGTTAGCACCAAGCACATAAAATTTGAAGAAGATCAAATTTACTAGTAAGAAATTCAACCCAAAAATTCAATCAAGTGTTAGACGGCCTCCTTCTCTAACTTTAATGCCAATTGTCTAATGCCAATATTTCCTTTTTATACCATTCAATTGCTTTTTATTTGCCACATCAAACTCAAGTATCAATCAATTATAATTTCTTACTCATCTACACATATTGAATGTTCAGATTATTACTGTACTTTACAGTTGACATGGTACAATCAATCAGATTTTCTACTATAATCTAACACAAAAGAAAACAAAAAAGAGAGGTAGTACCAAGCTTACCCCAATTCTCAACTCTCACAGTCAGGCCCCGATTTCTTCTTCTCTATTCTCTTTATATTAAAAACTAAGGTACCAACAATCATCTCTCCTGCCTTAATCACTTTTTCGATTAACTTTCCTATATTATCATCTATATCGGCTAGCAATTAGATTAATCATCCAATTTATCAATTTTTAATCTTTATTCTATCATCCAAAATTATCTATCTATTTTACAACTCTAATAAGTGATTTGTCTTTAATAAAAAAGATAAATAATATAAAAATATTATAAAAGAAAATTTATATTGAAAAAATCCCTCTTATATTTAAACATGTTTGTATATAAAATTCAAATTGCAACAAAAACCTTCAATACTTTATTCACAAGCAAAGATTTATTTCTTTTTAAACTTTAGAATTCAATAACTCTTGATCTAGCTATTCAATTTGTATAAATTTTTCTTCAAAGTATAGATAATATTCTTAAGCTTTGCTACAAAATAAATCAATTATAGATTTTCTTTTGATCATTTGATATCTTAAAAATCCTAATAAGTGCTTAAAACCCTAATTCAAAGACATTCAAGCACTATTATCTTTATATCTTACAAATCCAAAATCCTGATGCCAAATAATTTTTGTACATAATCTTTTAATATGAACAAGTACATTGCTAAAAATTTGAGTCAAAAACTTATCAAATTGCTTAAGATATAGCTCAAAACACAACCACTATTTAAGCAGGATTACTTACTATTCTTTGATTATAAGTACTGATTTCAACTTCCAATATCTCCTTCATCTTAGTTTGGATTTCATAAAATTATACATAAAAAATATTGCCAAAAAAGTGTTCTTTTCAATTCCAATTGCCAATCCTCAATATCTTTTTGTATGCATGAATTATATTCAAAAGAGTGATAATAGATACAATTTTAATACCTTAACTTTGATTGCCTATATCTCCTTTATAAAAAATCCAAATCACATAAATTTTATATCAAAACCATGACTAAAAATCCAAACTTGCTGACCTTAGCTTTTGATGTTCAAATACTCTTAAAAAACAAACTCTAATTCCTAATAAGCTCTCAAGTAGCCTCCTTGAAGTCCATTGGATATGATTTTTAGTCAATAAGAATAGAAACTTTTATCATCCATCTCTATTCATCCACATGGATGATCTAATTATTCCTTTTCACACTAATAATCCCTTTCCAATCTTTCTTATAATAAGATTTGTATAATATGTGTTCTAAACATCAAATAAAAGAACTAAATAAGATCTCAACAGTCATTTATGTCTAACAAAGGTGACTCAAGATATATAAAAATTATTATCGATATAAAATCAACCTCAAAATTACTATTAAAAAAATAAGGTTGTATAAACCTCAATAATAGCTTTTTTATTGGATCCCTTCTAAATTAACAACCTAATCACATTTTGTAACCAATAAAATCTATTGATATGGCTTTTACTTAGTTGTGTAGTAAATTACATATTAAATATATATTTATAATATTTTTATATGGTAGCTAAACCACAATACAACAACATTCTTATCTTGCAGCAAAAAAAAGAGATGCAACTTATGATCTTATTGAAGCCACAGCAATTTCATCTTTGAGCAATGAAATCAACATTGGCTGTTGATTCAACTTTTTTTTAAACAAATCCAATCAAATTTTTTTTAAACAAATCCTCTTATTTATGATATTGATAATAATTCATCTAAACTCAATGATATTGCCAATTTCAAATTCAAGAACAATCTACTTTATTTTAAAAGACACTTACATATTCTAGAAGGAAAAGCATAACTACATACTCTTGAAGCTTGTTACAACTTCTTTACAACAGGCCATTTTGGATGCAACAAGACTTTGGAACTAATATTAAGAGATTTTTAGTAGCCTCAAATGTAGAAGATAGTTAAAAAATTTGTACAATCATGTGATGTTTGTCCAAGATTAAAAACTCCTTGTCATCAACTTTAGAAACTTCTCCAACCCTTACCTATACTAAAACAATCACGGTCTTTTATTTCTATAGATTTTATTACAAATTTATCAATTTCAAGTTCATATAATTTTATATTTGTGATTGTAAATTATTTCACAAAGATGGTATATTTTATACCATGTACAAATTCTATCACAAGTAAAGAAACTGCTAAATTCTTCTTTGATAATATCTATTGCTATCATAGATTATCAAAGAATATTATATTAAATAGAAGAATATAATTTGTATCAAAATTTTAGAGAATCTTTTTTTAGATATTGAAAGTGGACATAAAATTATCTTCAACCTTCTACCTTCAAACTAAAAGATAAATAAAATGGGTAAATCAAATTTTGGAGCAATATTTAAAATATACCATCAGTTATCATTAAAATGATTGAATAACTCTTATGCCATTGGCAAATTTTGCTTATAATAATTTGATATATTTTTCTATTCCATAAACACTGTTCTTTGCCAATTATGCTTATCATCCATGACTTGATACTTTTAACTTCTCAAAAGTTAATAATCTTATGGTAGAAGATTTAGCAAATCAATTATCAAAATTATATGTAATAATAAAGACACAATTAAAAGAAGCTCAAGAATGATAAAAGACCAACATAGATGTCTATCATAAAGAACAATTCCAATTCTAGGTAGGTGATAAGATCTAGCTACTTTGTCCTAATATCAAGATTATTTATCTTTGTAACAAGCTGGATTATTGGAAGCTTGATCTAGTTCCAATTTGTAAATAAGTCAATCTAGCTGCTTATTGATTAAATCTACTGGAGTCTATGAAGATCTATCTTATATTCAAAGCATCTCTACTTGAACCATATAAGATAGTAGATATACAAAGAAGAAGATAAATGCCACTGCTTCTTGTAAAATTGGACAACAATGAAGAATTTGAACTAGAAGAGGTCTTAGATTTGAGGTGATGCCAAATTAAGTTGAAATATCTTATACATTAGCACAGATATGATATTAATAAATGCACATGAGAGCTATCTAAGAATCTAACAAATTCATCAACTAAAGTCAATGCATTTCATCAATGACATCTATCAAAAGCAAGATGAAAAAATAAGAAAATATTTACTATAAAGTAAAACAAGTTCAATGGAGATTTCATTCTATCTTATATCATTGTTTATTATATTTTTAAATTTTAGTGCTAAAAAAATATAGAATCAATAACAAGAAAATTTAGTACAAGAGTTATCATTTGTTGAATTATCAGATGAGATATTATAATTGTCACAACCTTTAAGATGGCATAATTGAGATGAAGATCTTCAAGAACGATATATTCTTCTTCAAATTAATGGCAAGATACAACATTGTTGTATAATAATATGGCAATTAGGTAAAAGAAGAAAAGAAAAATCATATTATAGAAGAGCTCAAATAAAAATATTTTAGCAAATTATCTTAGAATTATAGATAATAGATAAGAAAGTAATAAAAATTAAAAAATGCTAATGCTACCATTTTATAGAAAAGGCTTCTATTTATTTTGTATAGCCATAAAAAGGGTAAAAAAAATAGATTAGAGAAATAAATAATATAAACATCTTTAAAAAAGAATTAAGAATAGGTTTTAGTAAAATTTATCTTAAAATTTTTAGAGTTAATACTTAGAGAAGACCAGTTGTGAACATAGGTTGAAATCAGACCCAAAGGTACAAAACTCCATATCTATAGTAGGTGGAGTTTTTTTTTTTTATAGATTATAAAGTAGGATTAGAAGAAAAACTTGAGAAGGTTTGATTGAATGTTAATTTGGAATGATTTGGATAAAAATTGGCTTTGTAAGAGCTTTGCAAAATTAAGAATTGTTCTAGGTGACTCTGGTTTTGACAAATAAAAGGGTGTTTATATTTTTGAGCATTTCGTGAGTTTGATTATAGATCTATAGGTACAAATTTGTAAGCTTGTGATTTTAGTTAATTTTAATACATATTATAAATTTGAGCTTGATCAATGGTTTAATTAAAGGTTATTGAATTTCAAATGAGCCAAGGTCTTGAAAATTGAGATTTGAGGGTCAATAAGGGTTTTTCAAATATTTAGCAATCTACTAGTTAGATTGAGATGAAAATTATTTTTATAAGTAGACTTGACTTTCTATCTATTTATAAATTTTGAAAGCAATTGAATAATATGAAGAGAAGATTTTTGTGCTAGGAGTTTGGCATCAAGGTTGGCGAAGGAAGGCAACCTACACATGAGTAGAAATTGAACTTAACTTCTATTTGGTAAGTTAAATCTCCTTCAAATTTTTTGTGCATGTTGTCAGTTTAATTATTAAAAGATGTGTAAATTTTGAGATAAGATTGACAGTTAGATCAATAGTTATTGTGGTTTCAATCTACTCTAGGATTTGATTAAGATTTGATTAGGATTCAACTAGGATTTGTCAGGATTTATTATAGTTAGGTTAAGATTTAAGATTCAATTATAATTTATTAAAGATCATTAGAATTAGGTTAAGATTTAAGATTTGATTAAGATTCGACTAGGATTCAATTAGGATTTATTAAAGATCATTAAATTTAGATTAAGATTTAGAATTTGATTAGATTTTGATTAGAATTTGATTAAAATTTGATTAAGATTTGATCAAAATTTGATTAAGATTTGATTAAGATTTCATTAGAATTTGATCAAGATTTGATAAGAAATTGATTAAAATTTGATTAAAATTTGATAAAGCTTTTATTAGAATTTGACTAAGATTTTATTAGGATTTAAATATGATATAAGATTTGACTAGGATTTAATTAGGATTTGACTAAGATTTGATTAGAATTTGATTAGGATTTGATTAGGATTTGATTAAGATTTGATTAAGAATTGAATAGGATTTGACTAAGATTTGATTAGGACTTGAATAGGATTTGACTAAGATTTTATTAAGATTTAATTAAGATTTGACTAAAATTTGATTAAAATTTGATTATAATTTCTATTTTAGTATTTTAAAAAAAATTTAAATTAATATTTCTTTTGGAATTATATAAATATTTCTTTAAGATTTCTTTATTATTTCTTTATAATTTCTTTAGAAGTTCTTTAAGATTTTTGTATTTTTTTATAATTAATTAAAAATCTAATTATATTTTTTTAACAATGAATATATTTTTTTATTTTTTAATTATAAATTATGCATAATTCTATTAGAGAAATTACGACTTATTGTGTAAATTCCTTTTATCTTCTACAACTAGGTGCCAGATGCATTCTTAAGCAAGACTACATGTGATACGACAACATGTTTAATATCACAACTTTAGAAGAGACTCTTGTTGTTTGGTGATACTTTTAGAAGTAAAAACTACTCTTGATGTCACGGACATAAGATTTACTCCAATAAATTACCTAAGTAATATAGACCAATAGAAGTAGGTAAAATAAGTTGATTAGATAATATCTGATAGAGAAGCTTCCTAAAAGCTTTATAAACGCGGAATCACCTTTATACATATCTATAAGTGATTGGTAGGTTAAAAACTTAGTCAATAAGCTAGCCACATGGCGCACATCTTGGTAGCTTGTGGAACAAGCTAGCCATGTGTCACACATGTTGATAGCTTGCGGAACAAGCCAAGTACGTGGCGCACATGTGAAAAACTTGTCGTACAAAGTTTTACACGTGTCTTGCAAATTAGACACGTGTATGAGGTCCTATAGAATACCGCCACGTAGTTCTTAGTTAGATAGTATTTATAGAGGCAAGAGTGAAGCCCTCTTTACTCTTGTCAACTCCTTTCCTGATCCTAGTCTAGTTTCAAGAGTCTTCATGTTTCTAGTCTTTGGAAATAGCCATTCCAATTTTCTTTGAATATATATACTTTTTTATTCCCATTTTGTGACTTTTACTTTGATACAGTTTTCATTAGATTATACATCTTTTTCTTATTCATGTCCTTGACAGATTGATAAGAGTACACATATAGTATCAGAGCTTTGTTTCTTCTTGATTAAGAGTGGATTATCCCTTTTTCTTGATAAGACATAAGCATTTTAGAAGTTGTGGAGTATCCACTTCTAAACTGATATTGTTTCTAGAACTTTTTCTTTTGAATGTATTATTCTACATTTCTTGAAGTGAGAATAGACACCTTCCTTCTTATTATATTATCATGGCACAGCTTGCAAAAATGAAGAGTGCAATGGCACAAATGTAAGAACAAATGATAGGGTTGATGCTTACAATGCATCAACTCAGTTTACCACCACAATGAACAACAAGATTAGCAAAAAGTGAAGATATAGAGATGGTTGGAGTTACGTTATTATCTACACAAAACCATACTACCTCACCTATGATGGAGCACTGCTCAAGCATTAGAGAACCAAAAATTAATTTGCTTAAAAAATTTGATGGCAGAAGATCTAAATTTCAAAGATTTGTCAATCAAGTACAACTGGTGATTGAACTTCAACCTCAAAGTTATCCTATGCAAGGATCTCAAGTTAGATTTATTGAAACATTACTTTCAAATTCTACTTTATTGTGGTTTTCATCTTTTTTTGAACGACATGATCCAATATTAGATAATTTAGAGGTATTTTTAGCGGAATTTTGATCTATGTATGGAGAACATAATGCAATCCGTGTTGCAACTAACAAGATTTGTATCCTATGACAAGGCAATCAATCAATGTCGTTATACGCTTCATAATTTTGACAACTAGCAAGTGATATGATGCTGCACTCATCAGCCAATTCTTCTACGGATTACAATATGAAATAAAAAAATTAATGCTCAATTTATCCGATCCTCAAACATTGAGTCAAGCAATTGATTTTGCTGTGAAGTGTGACAATCGACTCTTTGAGTTTCAATCCAAGAGTCGTACAAGGGAGTCTCAACATTATTGTTTAATAGCAACATCAACGTCCTTACAGAATGTACATTCAGAAGTAGAAGACATGCAAATTGATGCGATACATTTTAAACCTCTTACTAAACAAGAAAAGATTCAACGTCGTCAAAGAGGATTATGTTTATATTGCAGAGAACCTAAGCACACTGCTCAACATTATCCAAAGAAATGACACAATTATTAAATGAAGAGTACAACTATCAAAGAAGATAATATATCGGAAAACAAATTTGTCCAGTTACAATAGGGACCGTGTAGCTGGAACCTTGTACAATTCCTAGTGAAGGTCTTATTCTCTCCTCAAAATCCTCAACATGCTTTCTAGAAGAACAATTTGTTAAAAATCGTAAAATAACTTTGATACAAAAAATTAAACCTATATATATAGAAGTCATAGATGGTCATCCATTGTCTTCTGGAGATGTCATTCATGAAACCCGTCCTATAAAAGTAACAATAGATGGTCATAATAGCTACATAGCCTTTAACATAATTAAATCCTTATCTAATCCAATTATTTTAGGTTTATCATGGCTAAAAAAATATAACCCTCAAATAGAATGGAATTCTCATAGACTTGACTTTTCTCAAAATATCATTAAATATCCTGCCAATCAAGTAAAAAGCTATACGCCTAGTATAGCAAAATTCATATTTATAGGTGTAAAAGCTTTTATACACGCAACAAAAGAAGGATCAACTTTTGTTATTTATGCCACACCCGTTTCTGATGGTGGGAAGACTTTAAGTGGCATTCCAAGCCAATATCTGGATTATCAAGACGTTTTTAAGAAAAAAAATATAGATATTCTTCCAAAACATTGTCTATATGACTGTCCAATCAACTCCAAGGAAGGAATTCAGCCACCATTTGGACCAATCTATAGTTTATCACAAGATGAGTTAGCAGAACTCAAGACATATATTGACGAGAATTTGGCCAAGAATTTCATACGCCATTCTAAATTTCCAATATGACCTCCAATTCTATTTGTGAAGAAAAAAGATGGATCATTGCGGATGTATGTTGACTATCACGGACTCAACTAGATCACAATCAAGAACAAATATCCATTATCTTTGATATCAAGATTCTTTAATTAATTAAATCAAGCTAAGATCTACACAAAAATAAATCTAAGAGGAGCATACAATCTACTACGCATCATAAAAAGAGATGAATGGAAAACTGCATTTCAAACTAGGTACGGACATTTTGAATATAATGTCATGCCTTTTGGACTTACAAATGCACTAGCTGCTTTTCAACATCTCATGAATGATGTTTTTCATGAGTTCCTAGATAATTTTGTCGTCTATTACCTAGACAATATATTAATCTATTCTAAGAATGTAGAAGAACATGAAGTATATGTTTATCAAGTATTGCAAAAATTTAGAGATGCGAGATTGTATGCCATGATGGAAAAGTGTGTATTTTACACTATTCAAGTTGATTTCTTAGGATACATCATTTCAAATGATGGTCTCATGATGGATCTTAAAAAAGTCCAAACAATGATGAATTCAAAGATTTCAAAGACGATAAGAGATGTCCAATGCTTTCTGGGATTTGCCAATTATTATCACATCTTCATCAAAGACTTCTTTCAAGTTACAGCTCCACTTACATGTTTGACCTATAAAGACAAACTCCAATGGAATCAAGAAGCGGAAGCAGCTTTTGAAGCTCTGAAGACATCGTTTGTTTCAACACCAATCTTGTATCATGTTGACTTTTCCAAGTCATATACTAGAACAATTTCATCTTTGAGCAATGAAATCAACATTGACTATTGATTCAACTTTTCTCAAGCAAATTCAGTCAAGTATGTCCTTAGATCTTCTTATTCATGATATCAAGAATAATTCTTCCAAGTCTCATGATTCTTCTAAATTTGAGTTCAAGAACAATCTACTATATTTCAAACGATGCCTATATATTCCAAAAGAAGAAGCACGTTGTCGTGTTGCAGCGCGTTTATATAGTGAAAGGTATAGATAAGAGCAATTTATATTTAATATTTGATTATCTTAGTTCAATAGGAACTTAAGATACTTAAGAAAAGGGTTATGGAAGCCTTTTAGATTATTTTCTTGTTTTAATAGCTAACAGATAAAAGTTAGTTGTTAAAGTTTTCTTCTAGGCTATACAAACTCTTTTACTGATTTTGAAAAGCCATAAGTTAATTAGAATATAATAGAAAAGGAAAATAGTTATTATGGTTGATATAAGGATTAAGTTGAGAATAGGATTTAACTTAAAAATCCTTAAATTTAGTTGAATTGATATCCAAGGAAAGACCGGATATGAGACAGGGTCGAAATCAGACCTCTAAGGACAAAAATGAGTGCCAAAGGCAAGGGAGCAAGACATTCAAAGATCAGCGATTAGGATTAGATACCTAGCTTGAAAGGGATTCTAAGGGCGTTTAGCTTGCAACCATAGGATTTTGGAAGACTTAGCAATCGCTATTCAAAGTCAGGGTTTGTATTGGTGATTTGGGTTTTTATATAAGACAATGATGGCTTGCATTGTTGAGTGATTCGTAAAATCTGTGAAGTATCTACTATTCAAAATTTAATATTGTCTAGATTATTGGATGTACTAAGTGTATACAAAGTTTTGTGTTAATCTAACAATGCAATCAGGAGATATTTGAGTTTTGATACAAAGGATTGTCGGAAGTTGGCAATTTAGGGTTGGATATAGTTTCTAAGATAACTAAAGATCCACTAATTAGATCAACGTAATTTTTGATATGCTCATAGAAGACTTGTAGATTGAGCTATACACTAAGTTTGAGCTGAAGTTAACAGTGAAAGAAGGAGAAATCACCACTAGAATTTCTACATCAATCTACAAGTTGGCGGCCGAGCATCATTAGTGTGCTTTTTGGGCGTTTTCTTGCAATCTATAAGTTGGATTGAATTAAGTTTTTTTGAGGATGTAAAAGGCTTATACCAGCATATGTGTGCAAAATTTCACACTAAATGGACGGTTTGATTAAAAATTATAGCTTGTTGAAACTCACTAATTAGGATTAGGACTTATAAACAAAAATAAAAATTGCTTAATTATAAAGGAAATAAGGTAATTGGAGTATATGTAAGATTGCTTTTACTAAGAGGAGTGTTTTTAAACACTTTTGAATTGAAGCTCGAATTATATTCCTTATATATGGATGAAACCTATGAGGATTTCTTGAGTATTGCAAACAATACTTTACCTTCTACAGCCAAGTGCCCGGTGCATTCCCAACCGAGACAACACATAATACGACAACGTTTATGTGTTCTTCAAGTATGTCATGATTTTCCAGTGGCAGGACATTTTGGATACAATAAGATTTTGGAACTTATATCAAGAGATTTTTGGTGGCCTCAAATGTAGAAGGCAGTCAAAGACTTTGTACAATCATGTAATATCTGCTCAAGATCCAAAACTCCTGGTCATCGACCTTTTGGGCTTCTTCAGCCATTACCTATTCCAGAACAACCATGGTCTTTTGTTTCTATAGATTTCATCACAGATCTTCCAAGCTCAAGAGCTTATGATTCTATATTTGTGATTGTGGATCAGTTCACCAAGATGGCACATTTTGTGCCATGCACAAAATCCATCAAAAGTGAAGAAATAGCTAAGCTTTTCATTGATAATATCTATCGCTATCATGGATTGTCTAAGGATATTATTTTGGATAGGAGAACTCAATTTGTGTTAAGATTTTGGAGAACCCTTTTCAAGATCTTAAAAGTGGACATAAAATTATCTTTAGCTTTTCATCCTCAAATTAATGGACAAACAGAGCGCGTGAACTAAGTCTTGGAGCAGTACTTAAGGTATACCATCAACTATCAACAAGATGATTGGACAACTGTTCTGCCATTGGCAGAATTTGCTTATAATAATACGATACATTTTTCTATGCAACAAACACCTTTCTGTATCAATTATGGTTACTACCCATGACTTAATACTTTTGACTTTTCAAAAGTTGATGATCCAGCAGCAAAAGATTTGGCAAATCGTTTGTCAGAGCTACATGCAATAATGAAGGTGCAATTAAAAGAAGCTCAAGAACAAAAAAAAAAAAAATGTAGATGCATATCGCAAGGAACAACCACAATTCAACTTGGAGGACAAGGTATGGTTACTTCGTCGCAATATCAAGACTACTCGTCCTTATGATAAGTTGGACTATCGTAGATTTGGACCTTTTCCTATTTCTGAATAAATCAATCTAGTTGCATATCGATTATATCTATCGGAGTCCATGAAGATCCATCCTGTATTCTACGTGTCACTACTCAAGCCATATAAGACAATGGATATACAAGTAAGAAGACAAATGCCATCGCCTCTTGTAGAAGTGGACAATGATGAAGAATTCAAGGTTGAAGAGATTTTAGATTCAAGATGGCATTGAAATTGACTAGAATATCTTGTGCATTGACGCAGATACAATATTAGTGAACGCATATGGGAGCCATCAAAGAATCTAACAAATGTATCAATAAAAGTCAATGCATTTTATCGATGACATCCATCAAAATCAAGATAAAGAATTAAGAAGTTTTTTGCTATAAAGCAAAGTAGGTTCTATAGAGGTTTCATCCTATCTTGTATCATTGTTTGTCACTTCCTTACATTTGTTTGTGCTAAAGAGATGGAGGATCAACAACTAGCAAAGTCAGCTTAAGAGCCATCATTTGCTAATTTATCGGACAAGACATTACGATTATCACAACCTTCAAGACAACGGAATAGAGATGAAGATCCTCAAGAACGACATGTCTTTCTTCGGATTGATGGCAAAATACAACCTATTTGGTATCACAACCTTGGAAGAGACTCTCGATGTTTGGTGATATTTTTAGAAATAGGAACTACTCTTAATGGTGTTCCTAATGTTTTCTTTGAAGGAAGTTATGAAGGCCTCAACAATGATCAAATAACAGGGTGGTCCTCTCGCCCTGGTATAGGACTTTATCGATGGTTAAAAAGACCTATCAACTACCTTCAAAGGGAATAAAGATCAGAGTATGTGGCAAGCACAATTTGACGTATCTTGGACTTCCTCAACATAGAATCACTGCTCCTCGTGGAACTCGTCTCTAGAAGGGGGAATAATGTCACAAACATAAGATTTACTCCAATAAATTACTTAAATAATATAGACCAATAGAAGTAGGTAAAATAAGTTGATTTGATAATATCTTATAGAAAAGCTTCTTAGAAGCTTTATAGATACAGAATCATCTTTATACATGTCTATAGGTGATTGGTAGGTTAGAAACTTGGTCAACAAGCTAACCGCATGTCACACATATTGGTAGCTTGTGGAACAAGCTAGCCATGTGTCACACACATTGGTAGCTTGCAGAATAAGTCAAATACGTGGCATACATGTGGAAAACTTGTCGTGCAAGTTTTACACGTTGTCGTACTGTAATTACTTACAGTATGTAAAAATTAGTTAAAATATATTATATGTTTATGAATCTAGATGTGTGTTAGAATGGTTAGTAAGTTAAATTAAAAAAATGGTTGATAGAAAAAACTTTATTTTATTTTATTTTACCTATTTAGTTATGGTATTTAAAAATTATAAGATCTAAATGTTTAGTATGAAGCCTTGAGAGAAGGTGGGGACTTAAGGATGAAAATTTAAGCTAGTAAGAGGCTAATTGGGAGGGATGAAATCAAGCCATGGTCGGATGAAGGCAAGGAATAGGGAACTTCATCCCTATTGGTCGAATACCATGCCCAATGGGCTTTGAGGAGGCTGCCCGCGACCTTAACAGGGGTTTTCGGCGACTTCAAAAGGAGGATTTGCAATTTCAGAGGTAGGATTGTAAAGTTTAGGGTTTTGGGTATAGTTTGAGAGGAAATTTTAGGCGATTTGGAGTTAGGATGAAGAAGTTATACTTGTTCAAAGTTAAAGAGTGGATTTCATACATACTGTCACTCTTTTGGGATTTTGCGGAGTTGTACGGAGGCTTTTGGAGATCGGACGGTGCGGTTGGAAAGGTGATTTCAAGATCTACGTCTGTTACGAAGGAATTCTTAAGTTTTGAGTTTAGACGAAGGAGATATGAAGAGTTGAAGACAGCGCATCCAATTCCAAGGCAGTAAGTAGACCGTTTTGTTGATGGTGATGGGGTTTGCCATATCTTAAGTTTTTGGACGAATTTTTGTCTAAAAATTTCCAAGAAGGTGTATTATTGTGCTAAGAAGCTATACATCAAAGTTTCATAGCATTTGACTCTTAGATTGTGAGATATGAAGAATTTAGTACACGGGTGTTTGTAAACAAGGGTTTAAAGCTACTGCTAGGGTTTTGGCGATATCTAAAGATTGATAATGAATCGACAGTTGAAATTTGTGGTGGTAGTTGTGAAGAATATATCAGTACTTCATGTAAATTTGGAGTAGTTTTGGACGGTTGGATTAAAAGTTATGGGTTATTGAAGTTCACAAAAAATTCCCTTCCTACGGGAGAATGAGGGTTTAGAGTATTTTGTTATGTTTTGAGTGGTTTGAGGAAATTAGGCTTGTGTATTGGGTGTAATAGCCCTATGGAGATCTCTTTTATATAAAATTGGAGGTTTTTATTATACTTGAATCTTGCTTGAGTAATTAGTGGCAGCCAGAAGCCCAGCGCTTTCTTGAGGCAGATTCTCTCTACTCCGACAACGTGTCTTGCATATTAGACACGTGTATGAGGTCCTATAGAATATCGCCATGTAGCTCTTAGTTAGATAGTATTTATAGAGACAAGAGTGAAGCCCTCTTCACTCTTATCAACTTCTTTCTTGATCCTAGTCTAATTTCAAGAGTCTTCATGTTTCCAGTCTTTGGCAATGGCCATTCCAGTTTTCCTTTGAATATATATATTTTCTTATTTTTATTTTGTGACTTTACTTTGATACAATTTTCATTAGATTATACATCTTTTTCTTGTTCATGTCCTTGACACCTGATGGTATTTTAAATATTTTCTTTGAAAGAAGTTGTGAAGGCCTGAATAATAATTAAATATCATGGTGGTCCTCTTGTCCTAGTATGGGACATTATCAATGGATAAGAGAACCTATTAATTACATTCAAAGAGAATAAAGATCAAAATATGTGGCAAATATAATTTGGAGCATCTTCGACTTCTTTAACATGTAATAACTGCTCTTTATGGAACTTGTCCCTAAAAGAAGGGATAATATCACGGACATAAGATTTATTCTAATAATTATCTAGATAACATGGATAGATAGAAATAAATAAAAATTTATTAATTTTTTAATATCTTATAATAAAACTTCTTAGAAGCTTTATAAATATAATTTTATTTTTATGTATATTTTTAGATGATTGATAGGTTAAAAACTAAGCCAATAAGTTAGTCACATATGTCACATATTGGTAGCTTGTAAAACAAGCTAAATACATGGTGCACATATAGGAAACTTGTCTTATAAGTTTGAAACATGTCCTACAAATTAGACACATGCTAAAGGTCCTATAGAACATTGCTACATTGTCATATCACATGTACTCTTGCTTGAAAATGCGCTAAGCACTTGGTTGTGGAAGATAAAAGAGAAATAATAACAAGAAGTCCTAACACTTCTAATAGAATTATATAAAATTTTTAATTAAATACTAACAAGTATGTCCAACTATTAGCATTTCAATTAGACTTTTAATTGATAATAAAAGAATATAAAAAAATCCTAAAGAACTTTTAAAGAAATCATAAAGAAAAAATAAAAAAATCTTTAAGAAATATTATATGAATCCAAAATAAATATAAAAATAGAAATCTCCTTTAAATACTAAAAATAGAAATTATAATCAAATTTAATTCAAATTCTAATCAAATCCTAATCAAATTCTAGTCAAATCCTATTTAAACTCTAATCAAATCCTATTCAAATCCTAATCAAATCCTAATCAAGTCCTATACAAATACTAATCAAATTCTAATCATATCTTAATCAAATTCTAATTAATTCTATTCAAATTCAATTAAAATTTTAATCAAATTCTAATCAAACTCTAGTCAAATCCTATACAAATCCTATCTTCTCCTAATCAAATACTATTCAAATCCTATCTAAATTCTATTTAAATATTACTCAAATCTTATCCAATTTTAATCAAATCCTATTCAAATCCTAATCAAATCCTATTAAAATTCTAATAAAATCCTAACCAAATCCTAAATGAGTCCTAACAAATCCTAACCAAATCCTAATCAAATTCTAATCAAATCCTAGCAAATCCTAATAAATCCAAATAAAATCCTATAGCAGGTTGAAACTACAATGGTTGATGATCTAACCATTGATCTAAGTCCAAATTTTATATATTTTTTAATAATTAATATAAAAACATGCACAAAAAAATTGAAAGAGATCTAACTTATCAAAGAAAAATTAAACTCAAAATTGTATTCAAATGTAGGTTGCCTTCCTTCTCCAATCTTGATATGAAATTCCTAGTACAAATATCTTCCCATTTGTACCATTCAATTGCTCTCAAAATTCATATATAGATAAAAAAAATCTAGTCTACTATGTAAATAAAAAATTCTCACCTCAATCCAACTAATAGATTGCTAAATATTTAAGAAACCCTCACTAACCCTCAAATCCCAACTTCCAAGATCTCGACCCACTTTGAGTTTAATAACCTTCAATTAAATTGTTTGATCAAGCTCAAACTTATAATATGTATTAATCACAACTACAATCACAAATCTTCAATTTTTTACTGAAAGATCTATAATCAAACTCACAAAATGCTCAAATTTGTAAATCCCTCTTTACTTCACAAAATCTAAAATCACCTAATACAACTCTGACTTTGCAAATCTTTTATATAGCCAATTTGTATCCAAATCACTTCAAATTAATACTAAAATAAGCTATCTCAAGTTTGCTCTCTAATCCAACTCTTTGATCTATAAAAAAACCCTCGACTTGCCATAGACACGTGGTTTTGTATCTTAGGGTCTGATTTCGATCCAGGATCAGTCTAGTCCCCTCCGAGTATCAATTTTGAAAATTTTGAAGTAAAATTTGCTAAAACCTATTCTTAACTCCTTTTTAAAGATGCCTATAATATTTATTTTTCTAATCTACTTTGTTTTGCCTTATTTATGGCCATATAAAGTAAGTAGAAGCCTCTTCTATAAAAAGATAGTATTAATATTTTTAAATTTTAGTACTTTCTTGTCTATTATTTATAATTCTTTGATAATTTATTAAAATATTTTTATTTGAGCTCCTATATATTATAATCATTCTTTTTTTCTTTCATCTAATGGCCGTATTACAACATGACATCTGCCTCCCCTGAACTTATACATCTTCCAACATGCGCCAAAATTTCTTTAATATACTAATTTGTGACACTCTTCATCTTGGTCTAAGTCTTATTCTTCAATTTGTTCCTCCTCTTTTGTTTCAATATCCCTCAATAGATTTTGTTCTTCATCAAAATATATGCATACTTCTCTTTGTTTGAATAACTTGACTCACTTGCTTGTTATAGATGACTTCAATTTTATTCCATCAAGCTCCCGTAAAGAATATGTTCCATTGTCATAGATCTTTATCACAACATATGGTTCAAATCAATGCTTAGAAAATTTTTATAATATACTATATTGATTATCTAAACTATTATCATAGACTAACACCTAATCACCTTCTTCTATTTTTTTAGATCATAGTCGATGCATTTTATCAAATCTTTTTTTAATCTTTTCCTTTGTTTTTTTTAATCTCCCAATTGCTACTTCAATATCCTTTGTTCTTCTTTCTGATTGTTGAATCCATAATATTAAAAGCTCCTTTTTATTAAAATCATCATTCTAAGGTAATACTCTCTATGTAGACATTGCAACTAAATCCACTACCCACTTATAATGCAGTGCTAGAGGATAAGTTGGATGTAATTCATCTTGAATGTTATAACAAAGTTAATAAGTCTCTAATGATCCTATAAAATCAGCCACATCTTTATACATGCCTTTTTACTAATACTTTTCTTTTAATTTAATAAAAATTATTCAAATTTCTTTATGCCATGTCTACAAATTCTCATAGAATTCTTTAATATTCTTTTGTTGAGCTTTTAAACCACATATCACTAATTGTGATATTTATCCTCTTTTTTTTGGATACTTCTATAAATATCTATTATATAAAAAATTTCCATATGTTTTTTTATAAATTTTCTTTAATTTTTCATCTTTCCAATCTTCTTGTTGCTTTAATGTATTTAGATACTTTCCAACATCTTTCCATTCACCTTCATATAAATCACTTAAAAAGGATTCCAATGATATGTTCAAACATACACCTTCTTCTTTTAATAATATATTAATATAAAATTTTATATCCACATTATTTTCTAAATCAATTATATTTTTTTCATGATAGTATCTTATCTTTGATAATATATTTGCAACTAAATTATCTTTCCCGCAAATGTACTTAAACTTTGGATTTACAGATTTGATATATGCTATCTATTTTAATATAATAATATTAGGAGTTAAACAACTTTTGATTATACCCAGTAAAGATAGACAATCTATTTCTATAACTATTGAAGTTCCAATCAAATACTCTTTTTTGATTTTCATAGCTATCATTACATTTCATAATTCTCTTTTAATTTGTGCATATATTCTTTGTCTAATATTCAAAATATTTGTTCCAAATCTTACTCCATATCTATTCTTTTATTCATCATCTTGTCCAATTGCCTAATCTATTCTAATTGGACTTGTATTAACTATTAATATCATTGGCCTTCCATATTCATAACTCACTTTTTTCAAAATTAGAGGTGAAAAAAGAAATTCCTTCAATTTTTCTATAGCTCTTTTTTGTTCTTCTTTCTATTAAAAATTTTGATTCTTTCTTAGGAATTCATATAATGCATCTGCTATATGTACAAAATGAGGTATATATATATATAATAGAAAATACATGCTCCTAAAAATCTTTTGACTTCTGTCATATTTGTATATTTTTTTATTTTTTTAATAATATCAAGTTTTTCAATACTAAGCTTACATCCATATGATCCACATATGTGCTTAATAATAAATATTTTATATATTCCAAATATAAATTTAGTAGGTAATAAAATCAAATATATTTCTTCCAATTGTGATAAAATCTTCTCACAATCTATGATATGATATGTAAGAAATCTTCTACAACCTCTTTGATCTAATATTTCATTTTATCATCTTTTGTACATCTTTTAATTGGAACATCATCTAATAATAGCATAGTCTTTTTTGATATAAATTCTCTCAATACTTTTTTTATTCCATTTATCATATGAACTACTGAATTAATAGATCCTTGAGGCAATGTACACATCTTTATTAAATCCAATGGAGTCTTCATAGTAATTAAATCTCTACTTTGTAATACCAATTGAAATTAATCATATCTTGAGTAAAGATCATCCATTAAAAAGATTGTTCTTCTAACAAATATTTTTGCAAATTCATCTACAATTGAACTTGAATCCATATTTCTAGTAGTCACTTTATTCTCATGTTACATATCTTATATAAATCTCATTGTTCTATTTTTTTTTGATATTATAAACCAAAAATTAAAATAATGTGCTATAGATGGTTCTAAAATTTTTATTTTAATCTTTTTATTGAGTAAATTTAATAACTTAGATAAATAAACTTTTGGCACTATAATTGGTCACAAATTCCATAGTGCATGAGGAATAATAAAAATAACCATAGGTGCTACAATTCTTGAATCAACACATTCAATTTCATATGCTTCAAATACAAAAGTCTTTCCATATTGTGAAAGTATTTTTTTAAAACATTCTTCTTCACATTTTGTCAAAAATCCATTGCATCCAACCTTTAATCTATCTAATGTAGCATCTATGAATTCATGTCCTAACTTCTTAGGATCCCTTAAATTTGTTTATATAGATGCTTCCTTCATCCTTTCTTTACAATCCAATAGTAATGGCAAAGTCATTGGTTTAACTTTTTTCTCTATTGATTTATATTTAGTTTCAATATGTACTTTTTGCTAATTTAAATTTTCTATAAATCTTTGAATTTCATCATAATTTTTTTTTAAATATACATTAATAATTCTATTATTTCTTTGTAATTTCTATTACAATAAATAATTTAATTCTCCTATAGTATTTGTAAATCCAATTTGTTCAAATGTTCCTAAAATAAATTCATCTTCAAACAATTTTCCATTTTTTTTCAAGATTTGCTCCATATTTTTAATATAATATTTATCTATTCTTTTCATCTTGTCAAAAAACTTAAAAGATAATATATAATCTTATCACAATCCAATAAGTCCAATAGATAATATCTTATTTTTTAAACTAAGCGGGAGCATTTTTTTCTCTAATTTATTGCAATCCCGCTTTCGTGTTGTGGTTTGGCTACTATGTGAAAAAATTGTACATGTATATTTAATGTACAATTTACTACTTAGCTAAATGAAAGTCATATCAATGGATTTTATTGATTATAGGATGTGATTAGGTTGCTAGTTTAGAAAGGATCTATTAAAAGGATTATTATTAAGGTTTATACAACCTTATTTTCTTTTAGTAGTGACTTTTGAAGTTAATTTTATATGGATAATAACTTGTGTATATCTTAAGTCACCTTTGTTAGACATTGGTGATCCTTAAGATCTTATTTACTTCTTTTATTTGGTGCTTAAAGCACCAAGTATGTAAATCTTATAAGAAGAAGGGTTAGAAAAGGGTTTTTAGTGTAAAAAGGGTAGTTTGGCCATCCATGTGGATGAATAGAGGTGGATGATAGAAATCTCTATTCTAATTGGCCAAAAATCATGCCCAATGGGCTTCAAGGAGGCTGCCCGAGGGTTTATTAGGAGTTAGGGTTTGTTTTTCGAAGGGAGTCGAACATCAGAGGCTAGGGTCATCAGGTTTAGGTTTTTGGGTATGGTTTAGGTGCAAATCTTGCATGATTTGGACTTTTAATGAAGAAGTTATAGGCACTCAAAGTTAGGGTGTCGATTTTGGACATACTGTCACTCTTTTGGATATATCTCGCGCATACAGAGAGCAATCAAAGATCGGCGACTGAGGTTGGAAAGCGCACTTTCTCGGCTACACTTTTCACGTATATCTCGATAAAATCCAAGCTAGGATCAAGGAGATATTGCGAGTTGAAGTCAGTGCTTGTAAGCTAAAGGCAGTAAGTGACTCTGCTTAACTAGCGGTTACATTTTGAGCTATATCTTAGTCAATTTGATAGATTTTTGGCTCAAAATTTTCAGGAGTATATATGTTTATGTCACAAGACTATGTACAAAATTTTTGTGGCATTAGGGTTTTGGGTTTGTGAGATATAGAGAAAATAGTGCTCGGGTGTCTCTGAGCTAGGGTTTTAAGCACCTGCTAGGGGTTTTGAGATATCGAACGATCGGAAGTATATTTGCGGTTGAATTTTTTTCTGGTAAAGCTTAAAGGTGAATTCTACCTTTCCTGAAAGTTTGAAGAAGACTGAACGGCTGGATCAGAAGATATGATTTTCTAAAGTTTGGAAAGAAAAACATCCTTTGCGGGAAAATATATTTTTAAGGGTTTTTGTTGCAAATTTGGACTTTTGTGCATACTAAAGGTGTTTTTGGGAGCCAAGACTTTATGGAGGTGTAAAAGGTGGATGTATAGAGCCATGATATGATTTTGGTATATAGATGAGTCTTTAAAAGGTTTTTAAGGATTTTCTACATATCATAGAGAAAACTTATGTACAAACCTACTTAAAAATAAGAGGTTTTAATCATACAAAACCTTTTTCTTATATTATCGTGTGTATTTGTCCTTCTTATTAAGGACAAATAACTCATTAGAATTTAGCCAATAAATATTAAGTAAAATTCTCTACATTAGGTGCGGTGTATTCCTAGATAGAAGTTCAGCATACCTTGACACGCTTTACAATGGTGTATGGTAAAAACCCTCAAGGTCTTCAAAACTCTCATTTGATAATAGCTTTTATCTCAACTTATCATGATTTTTTTCATGATTAGCACAAATAATTAAAAATTAAATTATTTTTATTCTATCTTGGTTTTTTATCCTTGTATAGGCTAAACCATCATTTATTATCTTTGTTTCCATTTGTGTGGTAGTAATATATGGTTTTTCCAATATAATAGAATATGTAGACATATCTTATACAAAAAAATATTATTCATGAATAACATCTCTAATTATCATCTTGATATTTGGACAAGCTCTATATAAATCTTTCTTTGAATTATTTGTTGATCTTATCATTCATCCATATTTGATATTAATAGATCATTTTTTCTTTTTATATAGCTTATTTGATATCTAATTGATTTTAGAATCATGATCAATTAATGCTACAATTGATTCTTCTGAATTTTCTAATTTTAATAAAATTTCTATAATAGTCTTTATCTAATGATTTTGAGAATAATGACTAGATGGTTGAATCCTATTTCCTTCTTTTATAAGTCCAACTCATAAAACATCTCCTAAAACTTACATTTCATCTTTTTCATCTATATTATTTTTCCTTGTGTATTTGATGTCATAATATCTCTTATAGATTGTCATTTTTTTTTTTATTATTGTATCAATAATTATTTCATAAAATTCATGCTTTATAATTTCTAAAATTATAGCAATTATAAATTTGACCTTTCTTCCTAAAATCTGTTCCTCTAATATCTTCTTCAAATCTGTAGCAGCCTTAATATGTGATTGTAACTTACAAGCAAGAGTCTTTTTTTTTTTCTTTTAGAATTTCCTTTTCTTTTGTAGAAACATTCTCTACTTCCTCTTCATGCATAGGATTTTTTTGTTGTCTTGCTTTATCTCCTCTTGTAGTCTTTTTTGATGGCCCTTCAATATTTTTATTTCGTCTTCATTTTTCTTCTATTAATGTTTCATATTGATTTTTTGTAATGTAAGCATGCACTAATAATCCATCTATTAGATTATTCCACCTAATAATTTATCAAATATTATTATGAATATATTTTAAATTATTTGCCAAATATTATTATCAATATGTTTTAAGTTTTTTCTTTTGAGCAGAATTCATTTTACTTATCTACAAAGAGTAAGATTCTTCTAGAAGTTCAAGATTTATACTTAAATATTTGCCTCAATTTGTTCCATCTAATTTATTGATACTTCCTTATTTGAGATTGTATGCACATTAAAAGCATCTCTTGTAGATACCTTCATTCTTTTTGTTACCAAAGTTTGTCTCTAATTTTTTTTCACTTTCTTTCAAGTATATCATACCATCTTAAAAAAAAACAATTCCTTTGCATAGCACCTTTGTAAAATCTTCACACACCCTTCTTGAATGTTCCATGCTATCACACAACATGCACCTATATACTATATCTTCAATTAGTCTTGATTTTTATTTTGATGATACCGTTGATGATTGATCTTTGTCTTTTAGTTTTACAAATTTGATTTGTAAATCTCTCATCTCACATATGATTTCATCTATATTCATTTTTCTTTTTTTCAATATAGACATTGAAGGTTGAATCATAGATGTAAGATGGTTAGTAGGCAATTTTATCTTAAATGCTTACAATGGTCTTTAAATATCTATCCTATCTTCTTTTTTTTTTTCTTTTTGTAAGTAATCCTATTGCCTCTTCTACTTCTTTCTAATTTGATGTCAATTGTCCTTCTTCTTCTTCTTCTTCTTCTTCTTCTTCTTCTTCTTTATCTTTAAGCAAAATTTCTAATTTTTCTTGTAACTCTCTATCAGTCGCTTGAAGAAAAAATTCTACTTTATTTAAATCCAACAATTGCCTCTCTTTCTTTGATAAATGAGAATATTGTCTTTTAAACTCTATTAATAATTTTGTTGCTTAAAGATCTTTCTTATGCCTTTCAATTCATTAAAAAAATGACTTCTTTATAATTTGATTATTGTCTTCTAAAAAATATTTATCTTTTAATGCTTAAAAAAATTTCTCCTATGAATCTCCAAAATATCCTATAATGGACTTCACATGATTTCTTATTTCTAGTACAATAGCCAATTCAAATAATTGAATCATCTCCTTTTCAAAAACATGCTTCAATTCTATTTCTTTTATATAATATCTTAGATATTTTGTAATATTCTTCTCTTCATATTGATCAATCTTATCAACAACCAATTGAAATCATAGTGGCTATTAATCTAATCATTGATCTTAGTCCAAATTTTGTATATTTTTTAATAATTAAATTAAAAACATGCACAAAAAAATTAAAGGAGATAAAGACTTTGGTAAAAATAAATTTTATCACCTTGGAAGCTATTATGAAGAAATGGAGTAAGATTTGAAAGCCATATAAAGTTCTTAGGCTAATTGGATATTTTAGTATAGTGAGATGAAGTCAAAAATGCAAAAAAATGAGTTTTACTAGTAGAAAATAGGAGGACCAGCAGCTAGTGTAGTCCTTGTAAAAAAGGAGGTGCACAAGTCCCATATGGATTGTGGCACCTTGGATGTAAGTAGGAGGATAAGACTAAAGCCTTGTGGCCTCTTTAAGACACCCTCATACACTACTTGTGAGCCTTAGTGAGGTTTGAATTCATGATCTCTTAAAAAAAAATTTCTTGAGGTAAAACATTTTCACTTAATTTTTCTATTATTTACCTTCTATTTTTGAACTATTATAACTTATTCATATAACTTGGATTTACATATTTTTTATATCATTAAAAAAATAAAAAATTATCTATCTAAAAATATAACTTTTATTTTTATTTTTTATTTTTTATTAAATAAATATATAATGAATAAACTATGATCTAGTTTTGGATTGTCTACTTGCTTAATACCATTTACATCACATATTTTATGGTTATTCTTCTTGTTATTCTTCTTGTTGTTCTTGTTATTTGCTTCTTTCACTTTACACCACTAATTACAAACAACTCTTAAATGAGGCCATCTTATAATTTGGATTGAGGGATGAAATTTATTTTTATACAAGGATTGTCAAGAACTTAAGAGTACAAAACAAGAGACTTAAAATTGGGACAAGGTTTCTAGAAGAAACCAACAAGAACTTGAATTAAATAGATGAGTATACGAATAGTACGAAGAAAGATGAGTTAGAACTCTAAAAGATGCATTGTCAAGACTGAAGAACTCTTCAGCCTCGACCCCTATATATACTCCTGTCTAAGATGCTTCTTGAGTGGCTTCCATCAAACTAAGAAGCTTCTTGAGCTCCTTCTACTAACTAGGAAGCTAATTGAGCTCCTTCCATTAATTGAGAAGCTTCTTGAGCTCCTTCCATTTATTAAGAAACTTTTCAATTGACTTTCACCAAATTGAAAAAATTTTAGAATGTTCTAGAAGGTTTTGTGAACCTCTAGAGTGTATGTTCCTAATATTATTCCCTTCTCTAGTGATGACTCTCAAAAGGAGCTCGAACTTACTACATACATAAGAAATTAAAAATATGCTGCACTAGTGAAGCTATGTATTCTATTTTCTGTTCCTAAGCAATAGGTTCTATTGGTCCTCGAAAAAATTACCTATGGCCTTGAGCTAATATTTCTATTATTGAAACATCCCACCCAAGGATTTGATCTTCATTGCGGCCTTCAAAACATCTTTCAAATAAGATCTCAAGACTACAAGAATTCACCTTTTCAAGCTCTAGTAATATCACTAAAGCTTGAATATTGGAATCAAGACTTGCATGGTTGAATCTTATTCCTAATGGCTCCAATCAAGGTCGTACTTGGCACTGAAATAATTGTCTTTACTTTGCTCAATTGAAGGCTGTGAAAACTGCACTAGTTTGTTTGAAGCTTGTATAGCAAAAAAATCTTTAGAGTCTTATTCTCTCAATGCTTGAAGGTTTGACATGGTGACTAACTTGCTTCTATTACTCTATTCTATCTTGGAATAGATGACTCTACACAGATGCAGGCTTTAATTTAACTCTCTCCCTCTTTATGAATATTCTTTGAATCCAATCTTTACTAAAAAGTTATCATTGGATATGTTTGAGTTTGTGGAGATAGAGTCGATGAAATTCTTATATCTTTTGAGGTGTATTGGCAAGATTTGTGGCCGATTTTTATGTACACTTATTAATGTCATAGCCTTGCTAATGAACAAGATATTCCAATTTGTCTCACCTTTGCTGTGAATCAAGTACCTTTTCAACCTCGTATTCTTCATGGTCTTCAATTTTGATATTAGGCAGCAATTTTTGTACCCTTCCCGGAATATGCAACTCTCTATAAGGTTCTAAAAGAGAGACATGAAAAATTGAATATACTTTTATAGCAGATGGTAATTCTAAGTGATATACCACTAGATTGATTTGCTTCTAGATAGCAAATGGTTCCAACCTTCGATAGTCCAACTTATTGTATGGCCACTTAATCTTGATATTTTGTCAAAGAAGCCATATTTTATCTCCAATATAAAAAGTAGGTGGTTGGTTTTTAAATTTATTTACAGATGTCTTATAAGCATCTTAAGCTACTTATAATTGAAGCTTCAAGATTGTTTGGTATTGCAATAGCTGCTTTGCAAATCCTTCAATTGTTGGATTGTTATTCTTTGGTATATTCTATAGATCAAGCTTTGGATGATATCCATAGTTAGAGTGAAACGGTGTTTGTTGAGTTGAAGCATAAACAGTATTATTATATGCAAATTCCGCTAATGGTAGATATCAGATCCAATCATCTTATTAATAGTTAATGTTGCAGCATAAATACTGTTCTAATACTTGATTAACCACTACAAAGATGATCAACCACTACAAAGATGTTATCTAATGAATTAGATGGCAATAGATCTGTAATGAAATCCATTGAGATAGAAGACTATGACCGTCTTAGAATAAACAAGGGTTATAAAAGTCCATAAGGATGATGTTGAGGATTTTTAGATCTTGAACAAAAATTGTAAGAAAACACAAAGTCCTTCACTGCCTTTCACATTTGAAGCCACGAAAAATCTTAAGAAATAAATTCTAAGGTCTTATTAAATCCAAGGTGATCCCCAATAAGAAAGTCATGGCGAGATTGAAGAATATACAGCCGTGTTGGTCTTTCTAGGATATACAAACGTTCTTCAAAGTACAGAAGGTCTTCCTCAAATTTGAACTTTTAAGCATTTTCTTTCAAGCAACACTTGACATCAAGGGCCAAAGCATCATTAGTAGTTACAACATGTACCTCATTGAAGAAACTAAGATCAATAGGCACTGATGTAATAGTGGCACAAAGGCAAAATTGTTTTGATTTTAACAAAATTATATATTATTAATCAAATGCTGTCTCTCCTATCCTTGGTATAAGATACGATCTCCTTGATAAAATATCACACAATTCTTGTTGCTTCCTAGGCCAATAAGTGATGATAAAATTAAATCAAGATAGTAATATATTCTATCAAGTTTGGCAGCGATTAAGAATCTAAGGTGACATAAAATATTCTAAGTTCTTATGATCTATATATAGAGTCATAAGATGCATTGTTCCTTCAAAAAAATGACACTATTCTTCAAAAAAATCTACAATAGCAAGAAGCTCCTTATCATGGATTTCATAATTAATTTCAGTAGTAAAGAACTTTGAAAAATAAAATGTAATAGGATGGAGTTTGTCTTCTATATCCATTTGTGAAAGTACGGCCCGTAGTACAAAATTTGAAGCATCAATCTCCAAGTAGAATGCCTTTGTAAAGTTTGGATGCATCAATATTGGGGCGGTAGTAAATGCCGTCTTAAGATCTTTGAATGCCTTTTCCGCTTGAGGCCTCCATTTTAACTTGTCCTTACATATCAATTGAATAAGAAGGGTGGCAACTTGAGAGTAATTTTTGATGAAGATCTGATAGAAGTTAGCAAATCTAAGAAAATATTGTACATCCCTAATAGTCTTCAAAATAGTCTATTGCATAACTGCTTCTACTTTCTTGGGATCTATTGTCAAATCCTTAGTAGATATAATGTATCCCAAAAATTCCATCTTAGATTGGTGAAATACACATTTTTTTAGTTTGGCATATAAATATGTATCTCACAACTTTTATAATACCTACTTGACATGCTCCTTGTGTTCTTCCAGATCTTTTGAATAGATCAAGATGTCATCAAGATAGATCACTACAAACTTATTCATTCATTAAATGCTGAAAGATAGTGAGTGCATTTGTTAGTCCAAAGGATATGACATTATATTCAAAATGTCCATATCTTGTTTGAAATGTAGTCTTCTATTCAGCTCCCTCCTTGATCTATATTAGGTTGTATGCTCCACAAAGATTTATCTTAATATAGATCTTGGCTTAGTCGAGTTGTTCTAAGAGTCATGAAATTAACGATAGTGGATAACGATTCTTTACTGTTATTTTATTCAATGCCTAGTAATCAACGCACATACGTAAAGAACCATCCTTCTTCTTCACAAAAAGTATAGGTGTACCTACTAGAGACTTTGAATGTCTGATAAAGTTTTTTGCAAGATTTTCATCAATATAATCTTCCAATACTAAAATTTTATCTTAAAAAAGATTATAGATTGGACCAAAAGGTAATTGCGTTCCTTCTTAAAGACCTATAGCACAATCATATGGTCGGTACTCTAGCAATATATCAGCATTCTTCTTTAGAAAAACATCTTAAAATTTATTATATTGATTTGAAATATTTGCCAATGAAGTCATATCTTTTTTATTTGGAGTTGCATAAATAACAAAAGGTGTACCTTCTTTGGCCGATCTTATGAAAGTCCTTGCTCCAACAAATAAAGGTTTATCAATTTGTGGCTTTTTTTGAATTTTTTTGTAAGGATCTCTATAAAAAATGTTATTCTTTACAACCTCTAATCTATAGATGGATTATGCTTTTCCAACAAAGATAGTCCGAGAATAATAGGATTTGAAGAAATCCTAATAATGTTGAATATAATCTAGTTTCTATGATCTTTGAACCACTTCTATAGGAATGGTTTCATGCATGATACTACTAGAGGATAAAGATTGTTCATCTATTACCTCTACATGAATAGGTTTGGATTTTTGTACTAGAAGAATTTTATAAAGTTTAATGAATGCTTCATCTATGAAACAAGCAAATGCCCTCAAATGTAACAAAGCGATTGTTTGAAGCTTTTTAGGGCTCAAATACAAAGGAATTGTAAAACAACGAGCAGGTTGAGCAAAAAGAGAGGAACCTAAATAGTTTTATAATGTTGGATTGTTCAGCCACACAGTTCCTATTGTGGATGAACATTGTCATTTTCCTAAACAATTGCACTCCTAGTTTTGATAATGTGTTGATTTTGTTTCTTCGGACAATTGTCAATCTTGTGGCCTTTTTTGCTACAATACGGCACAGACATTCTTCCATTTGATGCTTCTTTTCTTGCAGATTAAGAGATTTAAATCATATTATATCAAATTACATATCTTCTATTTCTAAGTGTGAATTCAGAATGCTTATTGATGTAGGAGGGATATGTCGAATTACGTATTGTCTTATTGAAGCCTATGAACATTAATCTTGTCAATATTAAAATAATTAGTTATTACATTTTATAGCTTAGCTAATAGCTTCATTGAACGATTGTAAGTCCAGAAGTGATAATAACAAATCTTTTAGATCATCTCTTAATCTTCAATAAAATTAGCTCATTATGGCTTCTTTATTTCAATTTATTATATGCTAATTACCTAAAATCAGATGCATAAACTAATGCAGAGCACACCCCTTGATGTAACACTCGGATCTTAGCTATTGTCCACAAAGCATTGTCATGTTCTCCAAATGCTTCCGCAAATACTTCCATGAAAATTTCAAAGTTGCTCAAAATTGGTGATCTTTTTTCAAACAAGGAATCATATCATGATAGTGCTTGTCCCATAAGCAAGGTGTCAACCAATCCAACCTATAATTCTTATGTTGGATAAGTATCAAGTAAAGATCTAATAAATAGAATATAATTTATTTTAGAATATATATTTTATTTATTATCCTTTTTTTACTTGTTTTTTTTTTTTTTTTTTTTTTTTTTTTTTTTTTCTTCTTTCTTTCTTGTTAATTATGCTTCTTATTTCATACCACCAATTACAAATAATTTTTAATTAAGGGATGATACTTATCCTTAAATTATAATATGACATAAAAAAAATTTATTAATAAATCTGATTAATTTTTAAATTTTAAATTAAGCAATTGAATTTATTATTAAATATGACAATCAATTTTTAAATCTTTTTTTTAAAATTATATTGTTACATCTTAAGATTTTTATAATTATGTAATAACAAATTTGATCTTTAAAAATGTAAGATAAGTAAATTAATGGTATTTAAATTAAGTTCTTTACAAAATAAAAAATTACTCAATATTTATAAAAAAATTTAAGTTTGTATTGTAAAGAACTTAGATATATTATTCAATATCATTATAAAAAATAATACAAGCACAAAATAAGGATTTAAATTATAAAAATAGATAGTATTAAAAAAATAATTTTTTTCATTTATAATATAAAATATTTAATTAAATACTTATAAAATATTATCTTTTAAACATATTGTATTGTTATTTAAACCTTTTACTATTTCTATTGTATAAGTTTGTTTAAGACCTAAAAATTATTTTTTTTAAATTTTTTTTTTAGTAGATTTTAAAATCTACTTGTTTTCTTAATAAAATATTTGCTAAGTATCACAAGTTATATTTGATACAAAAAGTCAAATCTATATATTTAGAATTCATAGATAGCTAATCTTTATATTTTAGAAAAATCATTTGTAAAATCTTACAAATAGAAGTAATTATTTGATACTACAAAAACATGCTAGTATCCAACATTATGAAGTTTCTTATTGATCCTACCATTTTGGATTTATTAGGATTTTTAAAAATCTATATATAAACTACTTATGTTTATAATTTTTTTCTAATTTATTAATAAAATATTAAAATATTAATTATATTGCTTACCTTAAAAAATAAAACTTTTATTTTTTGGAATAAAAATAACTATGTAAGTATAAAAGATAGATATTTTTTTTATCATTAATGTAGATTTTTAGCTTTTCTTCAAATGAAGTTCTTAAAAAAAATCTAAAGTAGTATAATGACATTAAAATATGTTTTAAAAAAGAAATATAAATATATTATTTTTATAATTATATAATTATTATATATATATATATATATATATATATATATATATATTTGAACCAATTTATAATTTATTCCATAACAAAATTAGCCACCATTCAAAATAATAAAAAAATTAAGAAATTAATTCAATATTTAAGATTTTATGCAAATATATGCAAATCATTTTTGACTCAATAAATTAATAATTTTTCTCTTTTTCTTTTATCTTTCATATATAGATACTTTCGCCAATTTAATTAAAGTAAGATCAATATTTAAATATATTTTTTAAATATTATATAATATAATATAAATTTTAAATAAATAAATAAATAAATAAATAAAAGAAATTATTTTGAACTAAGCAAAAAATATGAATCATTTTGAATATAATTTTATGTTTTTAGGTTATATAAATGTTCTAATTGCTTTGAGCATTTGATAATTTATTTATATTATATATATGTATATATATATATATATATATAATTCTTATCTATTATATGAATATAAAAGAATAAATAATTAAATAAATATATAAATAAATCTTATACTATAAAAATTGAACGACTTATAATTATATACAAAGATAAAAAATTATGTATTTTTTTATATCTAAAGTAGAGTTTTTAGAAAATATCATTTCTAATAATGTTTCAAAGGCACTTTAAAGGTACAAACTATCATAAATTAGAAAATTTCTCATATTATGTAAATTTATTTTTAAAATGGCATCATTATCCAAAAGATGGTTTTAATATAGTCATTTTTATATTAATCACAAGAATCTCAAGTATTTTTCATCATTATATATCTTGAATCTTTGCCAAGCCAATTGAAACATATTTTTATCATAATTTATACTAAATGGTATATATCACATTAGAAAAAACTCAAGCTTCTAAACCAAACTAAACCTTTTAATGCAAACTTCTACTTTCTTAATCAAATATCCTTTATTCTTAAATTTATCAAAATAATATAAATATAAATCTAAAATACAATATATACTTTTGACCCTTCAATTCTATATCTAATGAATTCTTAATCCTTCACAATATAGGGCTCTGTTTGCATTTAAATTAAAGACTTGTAAGAAAATTTGACTTATTATTTATTATTTAGGTTATATGTATGTACTTGGTCTTACTTAGATTTTGTCTTGTCAAAATTTTAAAGATAGTTAATTTTGGTAGTTTGTTTTTGCAAGTGAAGGATTTGTTACTATGTATTCTGATTATTTTTCCCAGATTCTACACATTACAAGGTTTTTCTTTTTTTGTCTTCTACTCTTGCATAATGTTCAATAAGGAAATTACTGTGCAACTAAAGTAACTGTACTAATTTCCTTTCTCTCTTTCTATGTGTACATGTATCCTTGTATTTGAATGTATTACCCCGTGTGTAAGGTAATGAGAATCGATTTCATAACAATTTCATAACTGTATCTCACATAACAACTGTATACACTCCAAAGGCTAAAGGAAAAGATTAGAAATGTCAAAGACAAGGTTTGATTATAATTCTGTGCGTGAAGGAAGTCGAGAGCTGCGCAGGTGGTATTCGTCCTTCGGCTTCTGCCCCGACCCACGTTGAGGATTGTGTTCCGTCGAAGAACAGACTTTTCGTAGCTGCCACGAACATGGTAGAACCTGCACCGAAGGAGTCCACCATTCGGGTTTCCATTCTAGAAGCTCCTACGTTCTAAACCCTGAGCCAGCTCCGTATCCTTGAGTTTCAGGGTTCATGTACATTAGTGATTGATTCCTGTTGTTGCTTTAATTGATTGATTACATTGTCGCTCTTGTACTTGTTTCTGTTCTCATTTTGAACGTTTTATCTTGCTAACGATTATTCCATAGAGAAAAACATCAATACTTTTGGAGGAAGATGAGTGGGGCGAATCCGCCAGCGGTGACTCTCTTGCAGAATATCGCGAGGGCGGCTATCGCAGTGGGAGCGGGCGGGAGTTTGCTCAACACCTCGCTCTACACGGTTGATGGAGGACACCGGGCAGTTCTCTTTGACAGGTTTCGAGGGGTGTTGGACGAGACTGCCAGCGAAGGCACGCATTTTTTGATTCCTATCTTGCAGAAGCCCTATATTTTTGATGTTAGAACCCGACCTAGAAATATTACCACCGTTACGGGCACCAAGGATTTGCAGATGGTGAATCTTACTCTTCGTGTATTATCGAAGCCAGATCCAGAGAGATTGCCCACTATTTTCAAAACCCTAGGTACTGATTATGATGATCGAGTGCTCCCCTCCATTGGCAATGAGGTTCTCAAGGCCGTTGTGGCGCAGTTCAATGCGGACCAGCTTCTCACAGAGCGGCCGTATGTATCGGCGCTAGTGCGGGATGCGCTTATTAAGAGAGCCAAGGACTTTAATCTTCTTTTGGATGATGTGGCGATCACTCATTTGTCTTATGGAGCGGAATTTTCACGGGCTGTGGAGCAGAAGCAAGTTGCTCAGCAAGAGGCAGAACGATCGAAGTTTATCGTGATGAAGGCCGATCAGGAGCGGCGCGCTGCTATTGTGCGTGCTGAGGGGGAGAGTGAGGCTGCGAAGCTTATCTCTGATGCGACAGCGAGTGCTGGAGGAGGCCTTATAGAGCTTCGTCGGATCGAAGCGTCTAGAGAAATTGCGGCTACTCTTGCCAAGAGTCGGAACGTAGTATATCTGCCCTCAGGGAATAACATGCTTTTGGGCATTAACCCATCCATGTCAAACAGCTCATGATAGTCAGGTTTGCTCTACAGCATTTCTTTGACCTTCGCTGAGTTTAATTTTTGACTATCAGGGAGAAATATGTTTTAGAATGTGGAAAAAATTGCTCAATTTTGTTGATGCTGGAGGAGAAACTAATTCATGTTCATTCGTTACGCAATGGGTTAGTCCTTGTTATGAAGCGGAAGCGGCTTCGAAGTCTGAGTAATTCGCACGAGAGAACACGCGGATTGGTCGGTACTTAAGTACGACAAGCTCATGAGCAGTACATATTACTGCTATTATGTCCTTAAATAAATTAAGTTCAGTTGGAATCGCCGAAGTCTCTTTGCAATCATATGATGAATGTCACACATGACAACTTAGTATTCTAGGTCTTCTTAATACAATTAATTCCACTCTTTGTACATGTTGTATGCTGTGGTTGACCACCTCGCATGTGTATTCTGAGTCTTGTAAATTAAATTTTGGGTGAGTGATCTTCACAGTAGTACACTGCATAATGAAAGTGCCGGATGGGTTTGTTGTGAGCTACTGATAGCGGTTTGAACATGTGCGGTGATCAAAACCAAAGCATTGACGACACACACCAGAAGTGGATCTAACAGACAACTCACAGCAATTGTAATCCACTTCGAGTGACGATTCTGTTAATGGATGAAGTTCATATATGCCACACAATTATCTTCATTATTTCATTAGTGCGTAGAAATTGGAGTCTTGAACCAATAAACAACAGGGAGATAAGTATGCTATTCGTTTAATATGTAATGACGTTTACTTTTACTTTTGTTTTGTTTCACTTTTTTATTTTTGGTTTTTGAATCCTTCGATACCACAGATAGTGGCAGTTTTGAGGTTAAATAAAGACCTGAGATTTCTGGTTATGCGATTGTCATTTTCCGACTCATTTCATCATATATCTAAAATTAGTTACAATAAATGAGATGATGCTGTATTTTCCCCCATTACCAATGGCTACACGAATATGTGAAAAAAATTAACAGAAAAGACAATGTAAAGAAGTCTAAAAAATAATTATCTATTTGAATCAAAATCTTTTTGAAAATGGATCCAAGTATCCAAGTATCTGTAACATTTGCTTGAAACAAATGACATTGCTACTAAAAATTAGAGAGTAAATGACTTGTCTAAAGAGTCAAAATTTACCAAGTGTGTATCCTCAAGTTTTATGATTTGTTATTCTTTACAAACTTAAAATTTGTAATGTTCAAATTTTGAATTATTAGAACAAAAATACTTAGCAAAATTCATACATCTTGAGATATTAAACATGGATCTGACTATATTTAGAAATTCATAAACTAATTATGGACAAAAACTTATCATTTGTGGTGAAAGCTCAAAGAAAAGATGGTAAGAAATTCATGAATGAAAAATGGATATAATAACTCATGAAAAAGAGTCTCATTGCTTGGACTGACTTTGCTAAGCCTTGAATTAAAATGTATCAAATAAAGTATTAAGTCAAAATGGATTATGGAGTGCGTTCTCTAATTAACCTCTAAATCCTTGTCCCATTATTGCAAGAAGGTTGGATGGCTTACTCCAATTGCTTCTTCTTCTTCCAATTTCTAAATCGACTTGCTCTTGTCTAATAGCCAATCCTCCAGCTCGTCCTTAGCACATCCTCAACTCAATTCCAATAAGCCCACTAATGAAGCTTGAATCCAAGTACTTACCAATAGATATTATAAAAGACAATAACAACAAATAAAGAAAATAAATAGAAAATAAAGAAGTAAATGATTAATAAAAATTTAAAAATTTAAAAAAGACAAAAATAAAAAAAAGATGATAAAAGATTAAAAAATAAAAAAATAAAAAGATAAAAAAGGTTTCAAAAGACTAATAATGATAATAATAATAAAGTAAAAAAGTATTTATCACAAATTATCTTCCAAACAATGACTAAGACTTTTAGAATTACTTTCTTAACAAATGCACGATTTATGTGAGAAAAAAATAACTCTTTTAATAATTTGAAGTCTCATTTTAATCATCATTTTAAATATAAAAAACTTGAATATTCATTATATTACAACTATCTATTAAATTAAAATTAAAATAATAATAATAATAATATTATTATTATTATTAAATTAAAAAATTTACTATTTATAAAAAGATCAATAGAGAGAAACTATCCTACTTAATTTATGAGATATATTTCATGTCTTAGATTGTTAATTGGCTCTATTGATTGAAACAAATTATTCTTCTTGATTTTAGATTGCTCATCAACAATATCAAGCCACTACATATATTGACATTGCTTATATGAATCCAGTAGGATTCAATATCAAACCATCTATGATAATAAGCATGCTTTCAATCATGTGAGAGTAGATTTAATGGCATAGAGCATCCGCTACAAATCTTGTAAAAATTAAACTTTAAAAATTGTAATCAACAAAAAATTCATATATATAGCTATTGCATATAAGTACAAAAGGAACTAGGAGAATACAACATGTTTACTTAATGAATTTGCAAGATTAAGTAAAATTGTATGTGACATATGTATAAAATAGAATACATCATAAATATTCTATATTTATAAAAAATCCAAATAACATCAATCAATATATTAATACAAGGGTTAGATGTTCATACAAAACATCAACTATTACATAAACAAGAACAAGTTCCAATTATGAATTGAGAAGCAGATATACTCTTTCTAATACTATAAGGAAAAAAGAATGTGTAGAATATCATCCATTGAATTAAAAATAAATCTCCACAACAATACCATACATTTTGAATTTAGGATTTCATCCTCACATCAAGGATAAATACTCGTAACCAAAACAAACTAATGAAATGATAATTCTTCATTGAGAAAAATTGTATTTGTTATATAATAGCAAATAATACTTTTAGAAGAGGAAAATGGTTCAAAAAACATGTCTTAATTTGACCAACAAAAGTGGCTTATTTTGACGATATGCAAAACTACATAGAAATAACCACAGACAATTCAATGTCCATGGAGCAATAATAACGGAATGGACATTAATCCCAAGAGGCCATGAAAAGGAATCATATCAATTTCACCTCGAAGATTAATCATTGCCTCATTCTGACACAAAGGCTTCTATCGATGCTTTGATGATGCTGATTTATGCCTTAGGAATCTTAATTTTGGGATTTGAGATCTTTGACAAAATGCATGGCTTCCATGTAGTGATGATACAATCTGTATTGGACCAATTCGGTTGATAAGCTATATTTTCGCACCAACAATTACCTTCCTTTGTATTCCAGTCAATATAGGTTTTCATGTCAATGTGCACTCTTGATGTAGGTGTCCAATATTACAACTGAATAAAATTAGCATGGGCTAGATTTGGATTCGGATTGATAAGCGCTCTAGCAAGCCAAAATGGCCGTTGGTTATCTACAAGATGAACTGCTATAAAGTAACTAATATATATATCATGGCCAATATGGAACAAGGATAGAGGTCGATCTTTCTTTTATCCAATAAATGGTGTATCTCCTACATACTCTTCAGACAATGTGCCATCATTGTCATGTTGTGACACGACTATATGATAAAAATATGACAAAAAAATGATATTTTAATTAATATTCTATTATCATGGTTCAACAAGCATTCAATATATTTTTGTAAGGCTTTTATAAAAGCCTCTAATCCTATTTTCTTAATTTAATAGCTAATAGATAAAGGTTACTTAGCAAATTTACCTTCTAGGCTATAGAAACTCTTTTACTACCTTAGAAAGGCCATAAACTAATAAAATCAATATAGAAGAGGTAGATGGTTGATATGGTTGATATTAAGGTTAAATTGAGAATAGGTTTTAGCAAAATTTATTTCAAATTTCTCAAAGTTGATACTCAGAAAAGGCCAATTATAAACCTGGGTCAAAATCAGACCCCAAGGCACAAAAATATGTGCTTATAGTAGACACAAAGTTCTTTGGTAGATCAAAAAGCAAGATTACATAGTAGACTTGAGAAGGTTTGCATAGGATTTGATTTAGAGTGATTTGGATCAAAACTAACTTTGTGAGAGCTTTGCAAAATCAGGGTTGTTTTGGCAACTTTGGATTTTGTGAAATAAAATAGGGTTTATACTTTGCACAATTACAAAATTTTTTATAGTAGATCTATAGATAAATTTTTACAAATTGATTGGTATTATTGTTATCAATTTGTACTACAATTTTAAGCATAATCTAATAGTTTAATTGTAAGTAATTGAGGTCTAAGTGGATTAAGATCTCCAGAATTGGGTTTTGAAGGTCAGTTAGGGTTTTGTAGATTTTGAGCAATTTGCTAATTGGATTTAAGTGAAGTTTGTATCTACAAAGAGAGAACTTTATTTTCTACGCATGTATGAAATTTGAAAGCAATTGAATGGTGAAAAAAAGAGATTTAGACACTAGATTGTTAGTATTAAGATTAGAGAAGGAAGTCAGCCAACACCCAAGCAAATTAATAGATTTTTCTTCTTTTTGATAACTTCGATCTTCTTGAAACTTAATGTTTTTGTTTTCAATTTAATTATTAAGGCATATGTAAATTTTCAATTAAGATCAATGGTTTATTTGGTAGTTATTGAGGTTCTAAAATTGCCTTAGGAATTGGTTAGGATTTTGTTAGGGTTTAAGGTTTGGATTTAGGGTTTAGTATTTTGTTAGGATTTATTAGGGTTTAGATCAGGATTTGTTTTAAGATTTGTTAGGATTTATTTAGGATTTATTAGGATTTGACTAGGATTTAGTTAGGATTTGTTTTAAGATTTGTTAGGGTTTGACTAGAATTGACTAGGATTTAGTTAGAATTTGTTTAGGATTTGTTAAGATTTGACTAGGATTTAGTTAGGATTTGTTTTAAGATTTGTTAGGATTTGACCAAGATTGATTAGAATTTAGTTAGGGTTTGACTTAAGATTTGACTAGAGTTTGACTTAGGATTTGACCAGGATTGATTTAGGATTTAATAAAGGTTTGATTTAGGATTTGACTTAGGATTTGACTTAGGATTTGACCTAAGATTTGACTTAGGATTTGACCAAGCTTAGGATTTAAATAAGATTTGATTTAAGTTTTTTAAATTTCTATTTTTAGTATTTTTAAAATTATTTTTTTATATATTATTTTTTTATGATTAATATATGATTCATTTATTCTTTTTTTTGTAATTTCTTTAAGATTGGATCAAAGCTTCATTAATTTTGTTAAGATTTAATAGAAGTTATTTAGGATTCTATTTGAGTTGTTAGGATCTTGTTGTTGCGTATTTCCTTTTTATCTTCCACAGCTAGGTACTTGAAATATTCTTGAGCAAGACTTTACATATTACAACATCATCCACGAACTAGTCCTCTAAATCTTGAGTAAAGACTGAAGATCCCTTCTGAATCCCTTCTCCAATATCTCTCATTGGAAAAAGGGAATAGACAAAGCGTCTTTCACACCCCTCCAGTAGTACATCAATGGTTCATTCTTCCTTCTACACTCTTTAGATATGTCCTTGTTGGCCATGGTGCTCCACAAATTTATAAATCCATCAATTTCCTTAAATACCTCGTCAAAATATTGGGTTTGTTGAGCTGTCAATGAAAGAGGATCACTGCTTGACATCTTTGGTCTTCTATCTATAATCTCTTTCCACAACCAAATTTTTCCATCTTCCTTTGACAACTATTCACTATTAGTGCAAAGAAGTTTATATTGCATCAAAGACCGGTTGTTTAAATGCTTATAAAACTTGAATTATTGGGCATTCATATGATCTACAAGCGCATCATCTCCTGTGCACAAATATCCCTCCACAAAGCCTTTAAAGTCAGGCATCTCTTCAACAAGATGAAGAATGATGGGTTGAAATTCAGAGTCTATAAAAGAATTCATTAGAAGCAGGAGTGTTGGATAGTCATTGGTCTTCAATTTCTAGCTCCATCGACCGAAGAGCACATTGATGTCTTTGTGAGTGTACCTAACAAGGAAGAAGTTAATATATATGTCCCAAAAAACACGTTTGCAAACAAGATGGGAGTAGAAGACAAACACCTATTAATTTTTATTATTTCTACTATAATTGTCCAACAAGAGATTCAAAATTAGAAGAAGCTATTTAGTTGGGACCACCTCATGTGGAGGAGGAAGAAGAGAAGAGTCACACATCTACAAAGCGTTGAACAAAGCTTCAAAGAGAGAATTTTCCACCAATAAATAATTCACGAGATGAATATTTTGGAGTGGACTTGAGGTCTCATAACAACTTTGTGAGAGAACCTACAGTGTGATTTGAATCACTAGAAAATATGTCCAAATTGTACTATGTATACCAAATGTGCCCGTGGCCATGAATTATCATGCCCGTGACAGCAATAGATAACTTCATAAACGAATCCACTACCTTGTTTTTATGTAAGAAATGTGGAGAATCATTCTTTGAGTGATCCATCTTATCATGGATAATACAGATTGACTTGTCAAAGAACTTCTTAGAAGAGACTCGGTTTGTATAGTACAATTCCCTATTTGATCTTTGCATAGAGGTGTAGCTATCTAGTTTTTTCTGCCACAAATCCCAGGCACGTTGTCATGATGAGAGTCTTAGTCCTAAGAAACACTAGGTCTTTTATGCCTCTAGTTTCTCAAGTGCAAGATGAGATTCATAAAGTTCATAAAATTTAAGAATTTACATTAAAACATACTTTATTAATCCTAACATATTCTACCTTTAAAAACCTGCCCTCAATTTTACTCATAAATCCTATGATATCACATCAATTGAAGTGAAATTTGGACACAAAGTACTTAAAGAAGTAAGAAAGAAAATCCCATAAATCTTTTGATTATAGCTCATGTGGTTAGAGAGAACCATGTTGTCAAAGTAATCCCTCCATGCTGCCTTTGATTTTGGACCCCCTTTGCTTCAAATCTTCATTGCTCTTTATTAAAAAAGACCTAAGTGCTGAAATTTGGTAGACTTGTAGCTTGTCTCATGTTGTAAACACCTTCCAAATATTGCTCTAAGAGCCTTCTCCAAACTTGAGTTATAGGTTCCATCCCCCTTTTTTTTTTTTGACTTCTAATAGCTCTAGATTCGACCACAATTTTCCTCATAACTCCTCAAATATAGCTCCAATAGCAATCAATTTCTTACAAAATTTAGTAGACTCATATATCTAAAAAATTTCAATAAATTTTACTCAAAATATTACTCTGATTACAAAGTTATGCTCTCTCAAACTTCACTAATTTGGAGATAAACCCCTATTACTTTGAAAGAACATAATATTTTGTTCATAAGACTAATGAGTATCAAACTTATACTCATCTCTTTCTTAACTTACATAGATCATATTTATCAAATTTCACACTCAAATTCATCTCCTAACTCCCTTTATACCCAAAAAAACCCACACACATGCACTGCCTATACAAACCTTCAACCTTACCTTCACTCTATTTCTCTTTTCATTCAAATTGGTTACAATTTCACTCATAACTCTTTGCTCAGAGGTCATATTAACTTGAGATTTTGATACAAATTAGTTAATTCTATAAGGAACAAAAACCCAACAAATTTCGCCACTAAAGTCTAAGTGGTTTCCAAGAACCAAGGATCGAAATTTAATAACCCTTACTGCCCTAGTCTTAGACACTTGCAACTTTGACGACTCATATCTCCCTTGATACTTAATCAGAAGATATGAAAATTATTTCTATGAATTTTTTATCTTATCAACTACAAACCTATAAAAAAATTGTACTTGAAATCCTCTTCAAGCTTCTTCTACACACAAAAACATATACTGCTTATCAAAAAAATCCTATGCCTTCCAAAAATACTCTCCTTCTTTCTTCTTCACGACCTTTCCTTGTCATCTCGCTCTTGGTCTTCCTTATCCTCTTGGTCAAAAAGACCTCTTAGCCCATGTCTTTTCTACTTCCTCAATCTTTTCCTTAGGACTAACTTGAAGAAATTTTACTTTTCAAGGTAAATTTCTATTGTATCTTCTTACTATTAATTATCTATCAACCTTTCTTCTAATCTTAATCTTTTTATTTTAATACATTCTTTTATGTTTTTTACACTATGTTTTAATTTACAACACAACAACATGAACCACGAAAGCATGCGCCCTTCAACTGCTTGAGCATGTCACATTATCCACAGTATAGTATAGAAGTTGCTTGAAGGGTATGTATGTATGGCTTCTTCGACTCTAGGTTACCATGTTAGTCAACACACATACCTAATTTTGTATAATTTTTGTATTGATAATACGTCACTCTATACACACCCATGATGGTGTACCAAGCAAAAAGACACACCTCAATTTTTTCCAAGATAATCATGTTACAACCATTTGCATCATAGTAAATTTGTCTGTGTACATCTAACAAATAATATTTGCAAAAATATACATCATCTTCTAAATATATTTGAGATCGCAAAACATGAATCTTTGCTTTAGGAAATAGTTATAGGCAATTCCTTTCATAGCAAACTTTGCTGGCCACTTTGTTAATAGCCTTTATGGAGAAGAGATGGTCTTTTTTGAAAGGTTGCTTGAGCTCTTTCATTTGCCTAGTACTCTCATATGGATGCTTTTCAGATCACCCATAACTCTGAGAAGCAATGACAAGCAAATTGTAGATATTCCTCTGCTCGTGGTCAAACAAACTAGCTCCATTGAAATACATACAGAAGATATGCCGGGAATGCAGTGAAAACATCCATTCCAATGGAACTTCCTCCTTGAAAAGTAATTCTACAATTTGAATTGCCATATGGTTATTGCCAAGAGGCTTTCTATCACTATCAACCACTAAATCCACATCTAGATTATGACAGATTTCTTTTGCCATGTCTTTACTCACTTCATTTGTATAAGTCACGTACTTTGTTATCTAGGATTTTTGTGGCAAATCTTCACAGGCTGCGACTCCTTTAAGTACAAATGGCACATCAAATCCATACTTGTTCCTTTCAGCATTCACTATTTTGAAGTATAATAGATTGAAGTAAGTATTAAAATATAGAGAACTTAGATTTTAGCTATAGTAAGAAGCAAGCAGATTATTAAGCAAATTTCATGATTCTCTTAATTCTAAAATTTTTTTTTATAAAAAAGAAACATTAAAAAAGTTGACTCATCTTATATAACTTGAAAAAAAAAATATATTATTGAATCAATAATAGTATGCTCCAAAAGAGGAAGGTAATAAAGAACACATGATTCAGGTTTCGATTATGGGGCAGACTTCATGTTTTCATAGTATAGTGGCAAGCATTTGTAATTTGGTGAACATATGTATATAAAAAAATAATAAAAGAGAGAGTAATCATGGCACATATCAAAAACTGCAGAAGGATTTTTTAAGAAGTAGAATATAGTATCTTTGGCTGGAGAATATCAAAATTACAATGATAGAAGTCTGTATCTACATAAATTTTTTTGTGATCAGAATATCATTCAGGTCAATAGAGAGCATAAAAATTATTAATGGTTGATTTTGCCAAAGTTCCTTGGCATAGAAAGGAACCAGATGGATTCATGATGTTAAAAGTAGAATTGAATATCATCAAATGCACATCCTCAACTTGAGAATACAATCCACATTCAATATAATATTCAAGTACAAAGCAAAAAATTTCCTCCTATATAAGATTCATTTAAATTTAATTTTTTTTGTAGATAAATATTAATATAATATCTTCTCAATAATAAGTTGATTTCTAATGGTAATATATATTCATAAAGATATATATATATATATATATATATTATTTATAAATATATTTAAATATATTTAGTTTTTTTTTAATAATATAAAACATTGTCATATCTATAATATATATTGTATAGACATATGTAGATATGTTTATGAATACAATATAAAATTTATATTCTTTATATAAAAGATATTTTAAAGTTATTACTATTAATTTTAATTGATAATATTACTTGAAATTATAGGATTGTATTATTAAATATATAATATCTAAATATTTTTATTCTAAAATAAATAAATAAAATATATATTATTTAATTCAAATACAAGAATCAACTTTAAAATCTAAATAATAAACATCTAATAAGATATATATATATATATATATATATATATTCTACACACTATTATTCTCAATATATTCTAAATTATATATATTATATAATATATTATATATAATATTCCATATATTATATATTATACATTGTATACAATGCATAGTATGTTGCATATAATATATTATATATTGTTAATAGTATACAATGTGCTACATACAATAAACCATCTCGCAATTAGGGCAGGTCTTGGACCGCTTATATTGTAGCCAATCCAATCTTCTATTGGCCATTCCTTGTAGTGAATCATCTCGTAAGTAGGGAAAGTCTCGGGTTACTTGTATTTTGGCTAATGTAGTCTTTTGTTGGCCATTTCTTACTTTGTATCCGTATTGCACTCTTTCTTTCTATCTCTCTTATTTTGCCTCCCTCGCTCTGCAATCCTCACATTTCGACTCCTCCCTTCACTTCTATCATTCCACCATTCTCTCTCGCTTATAAACAGTGCTACTTGGAGCATTGATTGAAATTCTACTCTTGTATTTTATTTGCTTGAACTCATCAAATTGTCTTTGTAGGTTTGAGGTCCGGTACTTAAAAAGTTACCTTCTTTGCTTGTACAGGTTGACCTCATAAGCGGGCAAACGGGGAATAAGAATTTGTGTCTATTTTGTCATCTAGTAAGGAACAATAGTGTCATGCACTTTGAAATTTCAACTATGTCAGACTTTGATGAAGGGGCGATCGTGGAGTGGTTCACTATGGCAGCTACATACTCTCTAATTTGACAAACTTCATAGTTTTGAGATATTTTATAAGACTCCAAGAGTCTGGTACTTTTCAATAAGTGCTATCTATGTGTTTTTTTCTTGCTTTAGTCTTGTGATTGCTATCTGTAAGGATTTCTATCGCTTCAGTCTTCTACTCGCTAGTATCTACATGGATTTCTCTTAATTCAGTCTCATGATATGTGATTGATATTTGGAGGGATTTTTCTCATTTTAATCTTATGATTTATATGTAATTGAATCCGTTCTTTAGTTTATACAATCAGAAAATAGCTATAGATCAATATCATCTTAGCAATATAATATAATTATTTGACATTCATTTGAAGAAAAATTATAAAAAGAATTTGCTATAATTGTGTGGATTCTTTAAAATCAAATATGTTTTAAAAAATGATTAATTTCAAGGACGAGTTTTGAAGATAATTAATCTACATTGATGTCATAATAAATATAATCAATTATATTTATCTTTGATTTGAGGATATCTAAGATGACATTCCACCAAGTATTTGAAATTATTTTAAAGTTTGATTCTCCATCTGGTATATTGTTTATAGATAAAATAGAAGTAATAGAAGATTTTTCCTTGACTCGAGGATAATGTTTGATCTAATGTCAACTTAGCTAGTATTATTCCAAAAATATTCCAATCTAATATCCTATAATATTTTTGGAACATATCTTCAAATTAAAGCTAAGTCATAGACATCAATCAGATGTCATTGCTATACAACACTATACCTCAAACCATTAAAAATCATAATTTAGAATATTTTTCATTATAATCAGGTCTTCTTTAGATTTTCCACAATTTTTATTACTTGCTAATCTATAATTCAATATATTCTACTTAAATCAAAATAATTTCATAACTATATTTAAATTTTCTTTGAGACAAAGATTATTTCAAATGAGAATTGTATTCAGAATCTTTAGGTGAAATACAGAAATTGTATAACGAGTTGATTGTAGCAATTATCCTTGAGATGAAGATATTGCTGATTGAGACGTTGTAAGCTATTTCTAACTGTATTATATATGATTGTGAGGTGAATCTTTAGGACATATTCAATGGAATTCAATGATGGCTACGACTACTCTGCCACTAAGCCGTTTCTTTGAAAATTTTAAAATCCATTTGAAGATAAGCCCTTCATTGACAAAATAGAGGAAAATTATGAATCTCTGTGGGAGTTGAAGGATTGTGTTCAAAGTTGGACAATGGATGTTTTTGAAGTTCCAAAAATATATTTAATTATTGTAGTAAGAAATCAGGTCTTCATGTTTTCTTTCTATCAATATTAATAAGAAGGTTACAATGATTGAGTCATTTCATAATGACTACATAGTCATTGGGCTCCAATCTATGGATGGAAATAGTAAAGAAATGAGCCATATTCACTCACTTGTTGTAAGAGTAGGAGAGGAGGGGACTTAATTTGACTTGGATGGATTACTTGAGACTCTTACCAGAACATCAATGGAAGAATTAAAACCTCAGATTTAGCAAAAATACTCCCCATGGAGTAATTCATCAAGGCCCTCCATTTACTAGAAGCTCAATCAAATATTTTAGATTTTCACTTGATATACTTCTTGTGCAGTTCTTGTACGTATATTACTGCCAAGAAGATTGGCGACACGTCTCGATGAAGATGTAATGACATTATCAGTCTTAATTTTAAAGGATAGTCCAAAGTAGAGTAAGGAGAGGGCTCACAAACGTGTGACTCCACGAGTGATATTACAAGACACCTCACTATTTGAAGAATCAAGGCAGAAGCGCCATAAGTTGATTTCCAAAGTAAAAATGCCAAAAAAAGGAAGATTTGGATTTGCTTTGATGCAAGTTCAAGGCTCCAATAGGAAAGATTTGGAACCTATTTCAAACTTCCAAAAGCTTACAAAAGATCAAAGGGACCTTTGAACCTCATATAAGTCTTATTAAATATTTGGATAATAAACATTTAGTATCGACATCTAACAATGCATCCTTGCAAACAACAAATATATCATCAAAAAATTAAAGGCGGACATCATGAAAAACATCAAGAAGAAATTGATTCAACTTGATGACGTGAACCAACGCCATAAGGTGTACTTAATACCTATAAATCATGGTAGAATGTTGTTTCCTCAGAAGTCCAAGTCCTACAGCAATATCAAGAACAGAAGGTTCATGATATTCAATGGGTAACATTGTATTATGGTGTTGAAGGAACTTTAGATTGAGGATTGTGGTGAGACTCTCCAATTAGAGTTGGCAAAATGGGATGCATATATAGTATGGAGCTCAGATCCAATGAAGCTCTACAATATCTCCAAATTCTACAACACCACGAATCATCTCAATCATGCCCAATTGACATAGGAGAATCAAATTATTAGTGGTCGGAATATTTGGTTGGCATATAAGAGACCGAGTTGTTTCTCAACTGAGGGCATCTACCGCAAAAATGGAGGTATCTACTCTCTAAAAATATTATAAGGTGAGCTTTTACAAGCCTTTCTACATTGTGGACAATGCAAATAATCCCTTAACCATTATTTGAGTGCTCGTGCTTCACCATTGATATGAATCATCGTCAAGTTGAAAATACATCATTCTTGCATGATAGTGCTTTCTCCAATCTCTATTGATCTGTGATTCCATTAGTATCAAGGACATACTTATCAGAACCTTCTAAAATATTCTATGAGATTCTTAGAACTCTTTAGAACCTTCTAAAATCTTCTAGCATCTTTCAAGTAAATAGAAGTTGCTTGAGAAGCTTCTTAGTTGGTAAAAGTTTCTTGAGAAGCTTCCTAAATAGGAATATATATTAGAATCGAGGCTGAAGAGTTCTTCAATCTCGACAACACATCTCTTGGAACTTTAGCTCACCTCTATGGTATTGTTCTTATACTCATTTGATTAATTTCGAGATATTTGAGAATTTTAAGGCTTGCAGATTATCCTCCCTTGGATTGGTATTGATACCTTCTTCTTTGCTTAAGCATGGCTAGTAAAAAAGACATTAACATGGTAGAATCTTTGAAATCAAAGTTAGATGCGATCACCAATGCCGTTCAAACTCTAGTGGTTAGAAGTACTAAAATTGAAGGAAATTTTGCTAAGCTGCTTAGAACTACAAGAATGGAAGTGGCTCATACTACAATACAACCATCTCAAGTTTCTTTAGTTAGTGAAGTATTACCATCTATATCTCAACATGATAATTTGGTTACATTGCAGTATAAAGAGCCTCTAGTTAGTCTTCTAGAGAAGTTTGATGGTACCTGATGAAAGTTTTGTGGCTTTATAAATCAAATTTGGTTGGTAATATTCTTGCAACCGGAAACCTATTCAACCAATGAGTCACAAGTTGGATTAGTGGGAACATTGCTTATTGGACAAACTTTGCTTTGGTTTGCATCTTTATTCAAAAAAACATCTTCTATCTTGAGTAATTTTGAGACCATTCTAGAAGCATTCAAGGAGGCATTTGGAAAGCATGATAAGGCTTGATGGGCAACCACCAAGATTTGTTCTCTACGTCAAGGATCACGCTCTACATTTGTTTACACATTGGACTTCACACAACTTGCTTGTGATATCAATTGGATAGAAAAAGCCGTGGTGAGTCAATTTTATTGGGGACTAAAAGATGACGTTGTCGTATTGTAATTACTTATAATATATAAAATCCACTCAAAATATATAATATGTTTATAGATTTAAATATGTGTTGGAATAATTAGTAAAGTAAATTAAAGGGGGTTGGTGTAAGAAAATTTATTTTAGATTTTTACTTAGTTTGGTTATGGCTTTTAAATTATATAGAACCTAAATATTTAGTATAAAGCCTTGAGAGGCAATTGGGATCTAAAGAAGAAGAATTAAACTACTAAGAGGCCTATTTGGAAGGATGAAGATAAAGTGAGGAAGAATGAAGACAAGGGATGAAGTTCTTCATTCCTATTGGTCAATGGTCATGCCCAATAGGCTTTGAGGAGGCTACTTGCAATAAGGATAAGGATTTTGGTAACTTCAAGGAAGCCATTTGAAAATCAAAGACTAGGATTAAAAAGCTTGTTTTTTGGGCTACAATTTTGGTGTAAAAATTGAGAGATTTGGAGTTTTTATGAGAAAGAAGTAGGAGCTTGAAGTTAAGGTGTGCAAATTGTACCTACTGTCACACTTTTGAGGATTGGAGGAGTTGTACAGAAGCTTTTGGAGATCGAGAGGTGCGGTTGGAGAGGGGGTTTTAAGATCTACATCTGATAAGGAAGAATTATTACATTTTAAGTTTTGAAGAAGGAGTTATTGGGAGTCAAAGACAGCAGATCGAATTCCAAGGCAGTAAGTAGGTCGTTTTGTTGATAATGATGGATTTTGCCATATCTTAAGCTTTCGGATGAATTTTCATCTAAAACTCTCTAAGAATGTAAATCTTTGTGGTAAAAAGCTATACATCAAAGTTTCATAGCATTTAGACTTTTATTTTGTAAGATATAAAAGTTTAGTACACAAGTGTTTATAAATAAGGGTTTGAAGCTACTGTTAGGATTTTGGCAATATCTAAAGATTGGTAATGAATCAATGGTTGAAATTTGTAGTGATAGTTATTAAGAATATATTAGAATTTCATATAAATTTTGAGTAGATATGGATGATTGGATTAAATATTATGCATTGTTGAAGTTTAGAAAAAATCCCCTTCCTACGTGGGAATGAGGGTTTTAGAATATTTGTTATATTTTGAGTGGTTTGATGAAATAAGACTTGTGTATTGGATGTAATAGCCCTATGAAGGAGACTTTATATAAAATTGAAGGTTTTGTTATACTTGGATCTTGATTGAGTAATTATTTGCAGCTAGAAGCCTAGCACTTTCTTAAGGCAAATTCTCTCTACCACGACAGTGTATCATATTCAAAGTTTGTAAGGACTTCAATTTTTAATTTTAATTTTTTCACTTGGTTTTTTTTTTTTTTTCAAAGGTTGCTAAAAAAATTCTAAAATAACAATGAATACAACAAGGGCAAGTGGAAAGAAGAAACTAGGTTTTGAGCTAATATATGCTTAGATATGGAAATACATTCTTAAGTATACATTGAGGATGAGTATTATATAAGAACTTACAAAGGAACTACCTTTTCCAAAAGATGTTCTCCAATTGAAATCCTAACAATCCTAGTCAAATCTTAAAAATCTTAGTCAAATCCTAAATAAATCATAGTTAAACTTAAGTCAAATCCTAAATAAATTCTAATCAAATCCTAGTCAAATTCTAATTAAATATTAATCAAATCCTAACCAAATCCTAAACAAATCTTTATCAAATCTTGGTCAAATTCTAACAACTTTAGTCAAATCCTAAAAAAATCTTAATCAAATCTTGATCAAATTCTAAATAAATCCTAATCAAATCTAAAAAAATCCTAATCAAACCTTAATCAAATCCTAAACAAATCTTAATAAAATCTTGGTCAAATCCTAAACAAATCCTATGTAAATCTTAATTAAATCCTAACAATTATAATCAAATCCTAAATAAATCTTGATTAAATTCTAAATAAATCTTAATAAAATCTTAGATAATTTTAATCAAATTCTAAACAAATCCTAACCAAATCCTGGTCAAATCTTAAATATCCTAGTCAAATCCTAAACAAATCCTAGTCAAATCCTAAAAAAATTTAATAAAATCATAAACAAATCCTAGTCAAGTCCTAGACAATCCTAATCAGATCCTAAATAAATCTTAAATAAATCCTAATCAAATCCTAAACAAATCCTAAATAAATTTTAAATATCTTAATCAAATTCTAAACAAATCCTAATCAAATCCTAATCAAATCCTAGTCAAATTTTAGACAATCTCAATCAAATCTTAAACAAAATCTAATCAAATCCTAATCTAATTCTAAACAAATCTTAAATAAATCTTAAATATCTTGATCAAATTCTAAACAAATTCTAGTCACATCTTAATCAAATCTTAATTAAATTCTAAACAAATCTTAATCAAATCTTAAACAAATCCTAATCAAATCTTAAACAAATCCTAAACAAATCCTAAACAAATCCTAAACAAATCCTAGACAATCCTAATCAAATCTTAAACAAAATCTAAATAAATTCTAAATATATTGGTCAAATTTTAAATAAATTCTAGTCAAATCTTAGTCAAATCTTGATCAAATCTTAAATAAATCTTAATCAAATCCTAAACAATCCTAATCAAATCCTAAACAAATTATAATCGAATTTTAAAAAAAAATTTCAAATCTTAAATAAATTCTAATAAAATCTTAATCAAACACTCGTCAAATTTTAAATAAATCCTAATCAAATGTAAAATAATTCTAATCAAATTCTAATCAAATTTTAAACAAATCTTAACTACCTTGGCCAAATCCTAAATAAATCTTAATCAAACCTTGGTCAAATCCTAAATACTCTGATCAAATCTTAATCAAATCCTAAATAAATCCTGATATCTTGATTAAATTTTAAATAAATCCTAGCCAAACCTTGGTCAAATCCTAAACATCCTAATCTAATCTTAATAATCCTAATCACATCTTAAATAATCCTATTCAAATCCTAATAAAATCTTAACAAGCCCTAACAATCCTAATCAAATCTTAACAAATCCAACTAAATCCTACAATAGATTTAAAGTACAATAGCTAAAGATCTAATCGTTGATCTTAGCCCAAACTTCACACACCTTTCAACAATTAAGTTGACAATACATACAAAAGTTATATTCAAATTCTACTTGGATGTTAGCCACCCTCCTTCTCTGATTCTAATGTCAAATTTTTAGTACAAATAACTTTTCTTTGTATTATTTAATTACTCTTAAAATCCATATACAAATAAAAAATCTTATCTATTATTAAAGAATAGATAGATAATTTTAGGTGGTAGAGTAAGGATAAAAAAAATTAATAAATTGGATGATTAATACAATTGCTGGCCGGTATAGATGATAACATAGGAAAATTAATTGGAAAAGCGGTGTCGTAATACGTGCAATTTTGCTCGGGAATGCTCCGAGCACCTGGCTGTGGAAGATAAAAAAGAAATACACAACAACAAGATCCTAACAACTCTAATAGAATCCTAAACAACTTCTATTAAATCTTAACAATATTAATCAAACTTTGATCCAATCTTTAAGCAATTACAAAAGAAGAGTAAATGAATCATACATTAATCATAATAGAAAATAATATATAAAATACTAAATTTAGAAAATACTAAAAATAGAATCTTAAAATCTTAAGTCATATCTTATTCAAACCTTAGGTCAAACCCTAATCAAAACCTAAATCAAACCCTAAGTCAAACCTTGGTCAAAACCTAAGTCAAACCCTAAGTCAAACCCTGGCCAAATCCTAGTCAAACTCTAGTCAAAACCTAAGTCAAATCCTAAGTCAAACCTTGTTCAAACCCTGAGTCAAACCCTGGTCAAATCCTAGTCCAATCCTAAGTCAAATCCTAAGTCAAATCCTAAGTCAATCCTTGGTCAAAACCTAAATCAAATCCTAAGTCAAATCCTAAGTCAAACCTTGGTCAAAACTTGATCAAACCCTAGTCAAATCCTAAGTCAAACGCTAAGTCAAAACCTAGTCAAAATTCTAAGTCAATCCTGGCCAAACCCTAATCAAATCCTAAGTCAAACCCTGGTCAAACCTTCATCAAATCCTAGTCAAATCCTAAGTCAAACGCTAAGTCAAAACCTAGTCAAAATCTTAAGTCAACCCTAGCCAAACCCTAGTCAAATCCTAAGTCAAACCCTAAATCAATCCCTAAATCCTAAACCAAACCCTAATCAAATCTTAAATCAAATTCTAACCAATTCAAATCAATCCTAGGGAAAATTAGAACCTCAATATTTGTTGATTAGACCGTTGATCTTACTTAAAACTTTGTATACCTTTCAACCTCTTAGTCAACAACAAGCACAACAAATTTGAAGGAAATCAAAATTACCAAATGGAAGAAAAACCCCAAAAACTTCTCAAGTGTTGGTCGGCGTTCTTCTCCAACCTTAATGCTGATCTTCCAATACTAATTTCTCCCTTTTTCACCATTCAATTAGTCTCAAATCACTCACATATATAGAAAAACAAGTCTATTATCCACACAAATAAAAATTTTTCCAATCCAATTGGCAAATTGCTCAAAATCTCAAAAATCCTAACTAACCTTCAAAACTTAATTTCCAAGACCATAACCCACTTAAACCTCAATTACATACAAGTAAACCATTAGATTCAACTCAAATTTATAACACACATTAACAACAATAATACCCAAAAATCCACAAATTTCTAGCTATAGATCTGCTACAAAAGTTTTGAAATTGCCTAAAACATCAACCCAATTTATTTCACAAAATCCCAAGTTGCCAAAAACAACCTTGACTTTGCAAAGCTATTACAAAGTCATTTTTTCTCTAAATCCCTCAAAATCAACTTTTATACAAAATTCTTTAAGTCCACTCTCTAATCCCAATCTTTGATCTACAAAAGCCCCCTGAATCCGCCGTAGGCACGTGGTTTTGTGCCTTGGGGTCTGATTTCAATCCTAGCTCATAACCGGTCCTTTCTGGGTATCTATTTTAAGATTTTTGTAGTAAGTTTTTCTGAAATCTCTTCTTAACTCTCTCCTATATATGCTTATATCATTTTATTTTCCAATCTACTTTGTTTTGCCTTACTTATGGCCCTACAAAGTAAATAGAAGCTCATTTGTAAAAAGGGCAACATTAAAATCCATTAGTTTTACTCCCTTTTTACTATTATTTATTTATTTTAAGATAATTTGCTACAATATTTTGAACTAAGATCTTCTATAATATACTATTTCCACACTCTTTCACCTAGTAGTCACGTTACATCACGACAGCGGTTAAGGCAAGAGAGATGACGATTGGAGTTTCAATTTTTAGTATAAAGAGAATAAAAAAGAAGAAATTGGGGCCCAATTGTGAGTTTATCAAATACAAATCTGAAATGAAATAGTGGGCAGTTACCCAAGAATGATTGATTACGATGCAACTCTTTGTGCTGATCCATAGGGAATAGTTAATATTGTTTCATTGCAGGTAGTACCACCAACAATTGCAGTTTTGTATTCTTCATACTCCCCATATTAAAACCCAGTACCTACAAAAGAATTATCTAATGAACTAGTATCAAAGGATTTAAATGAGGCATTATTGTTAACTTTGACAAAGAAGATGGATGAATTGGCTATTAATCTAGCAAAAGATTAAGAAAAGAGATATAAATCAATCAATATGCGATCCATCATTTGATGCAGTAATTATAAAAGACAAAGCCATTTGATAACGGAATATTTTTTACCTTCCCAAATGACGATACAATATATATTTTGTGAGGGTAAGTATATCTCTACCAATTGTTGGAATTTATGAAAGCAATAACAATTCAATAATCAGACTATGATTCAATCAACTTTGTGGGATGTTAATTAAGTCCAAATAAGAAATAGGTTTGGCTAGAGCAAGAATTATTCAAATAAACAAAATAGGAATTTTTTTAATTTTCAAAATTTGACATATAACCAAGAATATGGATCCAATCTTCAAGATATTGTGCCAAATTGGCAAGGATATCTTTAATATCCACCCATTTTCAAATCAATTTCAGATTCTACCATATCAACTAGTCAACTGGGTTTATTTATCTATCCAACTTGGAACAGCCGATATATACCAATAAAAATATCCGACATCCCTGATGGGATTGAAAGAAGACCACTTCAATATTACTGTTGCAGGCAATTAGGACATTATACTAGTGAATGTTCTAATCTAAGAGCCAGTGATGAATATGCTCCAATCTGTGGAAACTGTAAGCAATTGGGATATACATATCACTAATGCAATGCTCTGTTTAATTTTAATAATCAATATTAGTATATCAAGCTACATAATAAGATAGAAGATAATAATTGAGCCCCGGAAGATTCTCCAATAAATCGGATGGAATGCGTCCATGCAGTATTGTGAATTCTACCAAGGAATCTTAATTGGTGGATTGGTTAAAAATATAGTCTTAAGTCATTTAGTTATACAAATATAATGATAAGAGAGTCTTTTTGATTATTTAAGTATTTATTAGTATTTAAAAGTATTTATAAATATAAAAATCTTATTAGAAGAAAAGTTACAAAAATAGAGTCTTAATAAGTCTTGAAAATAATTATTTTAGTTGATTTAGTATTTTTAATTATTATTAACTATTAAGAGTTAGTTATTAAAACCAGCATCTACATTGGCCTTCTAACTATATGTATTACTCATTAAAAACCTATAAATATTACTTAGTAGGTAGAAGAAGCATGAGAAAGAAATCTCATGTCTTTTTAATTATTTTTATAAAAAATAGGATTCTGAGTTAATTTTTATTGATTTTATTATTATAAAAAAAATTCCAAGGTAGAATAAAGTAGTTTTAAATTGATATTATCATCTTTGAAATATTATAGAGATTTTTAGAATTTATTTATAATTTATTTAGAATTTATTAAGAATTTTTAGAGCAATTTTGAAGACTTTGGTAAAAATGAGTTTTACCACCTTGGGAGCCATTATGAAGAAATAGAGCAAGATTTGAAGCCCATACAAGGTTACTAGGCTAATAGGGTGTTTTTAAACACCATGGTGAAGTCAAAAATGCAAAATTATTTGTTCTACTAGTATAAAATAGGAGGACCAGCAGCTAGTGTAGTCCTTGTAGGAAGGGAGGTGCACAAGTCCTATATGGGTTGTGGCACCTTGGATGTAGGTAGGAGGATAAGACTAAGGCCTCGTGGCCCCTCTAGGACACCCATATACACTACTTGTGAGCCTTGGTGAGGTTCGAATCCATGATCTTGTAACAAGTTATCCTTGAGGTAAAATTTTCTACTTAACTTTTTCTATTGTTTACCTTCTAACTTTGAATTATCATAACTTATTCATAGTAACTTAGATTTACATATTTTTTTATATCATTGGAAAGATAAAATAATTACCTACTTGAATATATAATTTTTATTTTTTATGTTTACTATTTAATAGATAAAAATCTAGTGAAAAGATTGTGACTAGTTTTATAGTGTGCAATTACTTAATTGCACACATTTTACTTATTGTGTGTTGTTCTTCTCCTCCATTGTTGTTTATTGCTCCTTATACTTCACACCAGAAGTTGTAAGTAACTCTTAATTGAGGCACCTTATAACTTGGGTTGAGGAGTGAATTTTACACTCACAAGTACTTATCTAGGCCCAACAAAAAAGAAAAGATCCCGTTCTACAATTGAATGCACCAACTGCGAAGGACCAACTCAATTCAATGGTAGAAATTCCAAATCCAATATCAATACTAAAGATATTATCAATGTTGGGACTTGGTCCATCTGTGCAATCCGATGATGTCCTTAGTATCGAGATATTTGTTCAACCAAAATCAGTACTGATATCTATAAAGTTTTAAGAGCCATCTTATCCATTTAAAGATCCTATGATAGACAGATATCTTTATTAAGTTGATTCAGCAATTCCAATTCTAAACTCCATAATGTAAGAAAAATTATCTTAAAAGATTAAGATAAAATTAATGAAAAAAAAGAAGGCCCTAAGAATCATGGCCAATATGAAACCATATAATATTTTGAAAGATTTGGATGAAATTAAATCTTCAATTTTAATGAAGCAATTATTAGTAATCGTACCAAAATTTTGTTCAACATTGAATTCTTTATTAATATGACGTAAGACTTGTAATAAAGAAATTTATAACTTTTCTTATAATCTCGATCTAGGCGCACCAAGTTACCCTTGAGATAAAAGTTGGAATCTCGATCTAGGCGCACTAACTATTGATGTATCCATTGATGGTATTTTTATTTCCGAAGTTTAAGTGGATGAAGGTTCTAGTGTGAATTTAATGACTGCAAATATAATAGAGAATTTGGATTTAGCTCAATTCTTATCTACAACCTTGGTTTTGAGAATGATTGACCACAATCGCATAAAGCCTATGGATATTCTCAAAAATATTGATATTGTTATCGCTAGAATCATATATAAGATTGATTATATTATTTTTTGATTATAGAGTTACATATTATCATATCCAATTTTATTAGATCGGCTATAGCTATATCAAGCCAAAGCTAGGAACGATTGAGATCGTAGAATGCTAACTATTGGGAAGGATACAGATAAGATTGTTTTACAAATATATCTAGTTCAATATCATGGAGAATCTCAAATTTTGAATTTAGAGGTGACATCCGACATTGAGGGTCAATCTAATACAGAATATGATGAAGTTACCAATTCAATACAAGTTGGTGATGATCCAATTCACATACAAAAGCAAGGCATATTATACCAATATGGAAGACCTAGAGAATATTTAGTATATTCAGAGGATATAGCAAACTCTAATCATGCTATTGTTGATTGGATGAATAATCCCGTGGTTAATGAAATTAGTATATTAGAACTAAAAATGGATAGTTTCAATTTGTCGGATTATATGAAGGATTCAGAGCAAGAGAAGAAAATTAAATCAGAGGTTGTTGCAAAACTTGTGTGCCAATCTATTAATTTGGGCACCAATAAAACACCGCAGATTATCAAAGTATACATTGATATTATTAGTATAGAGTTAAGAAATTGGAAAAATTTCTTCCTAAGTCATAAATCTACTTTTATTTAGTTGTATGTGGATTTAAAAGGTATTTCTCTCAAAATTTGTGAACATTGAATTATCTTAGAAGAGGATGCTAGACCAGTTTGTCAAAGATAATACCATCATAATCTAAAATATTCTCTCATAATAAAAGAGGAAGTGGATAAATTTTTAGACATGGGCTTCATATATCCAGTACCGTATAGTGAATGGATTTCACCAATTGTAATAGTACCAAAGAAGAATGAAAAAATCCTAATCTATCAAGACTTTTATAAATTAAATGTGGCTACCAAAAAAGATTATTTTTTTTTATCTTTTATGGATAGTATATTGAACGTAGTAGCCGAGCATGAATGTTATTTCTTTTTGGATGGATTTTTGGATTATAATCATATTAAAATAGTAGCAGAGGATTAGTTTAAGACTACTTCCACTATTGACTGAGGCACATTTGCTTATAAGATGATGTTATTTGAATTATGTAATACCCCGGCCACATTTTAAAAGATAATGATGCAGAAAAGAATTTGGATCATCTAATATATTTTGCTAATTGATAATTTGTTACTGCAAAATAAAATTATACTATGACTGTGTTGAAAGCCTTAAGCATGATCAACTTTATAGAGAAATTTGTGCATTACTTGCTTGGTTATTTATTCGTGTTTCATGTCGATCAAAATGCTCTTAAGTATATGATCAATAAATCTCAATTAAGTGGACGTATTACTCAATGGGTGTTACTTCTTTAAGAATTTAATTTTACTATTAAAGTTTGACTAGAAAAGAAATTTGCCAATGCGGACCATTTATCCCATTTGACCAATATATTAAAAAATGAACCTATCAATGATGCACTTCTTGATACGGAATTATTTGTTGTAGATGTAATTTCATCGAAATATAGTGAATTGATTCAATATTTGATATTTCAGACATTTTCACTTACTAATAGTAAGAAATTTAAGCGGTATCTAATTTTAAAAAGTGCTCTATATACTATAATAGGTGATGCTTTGTATAAGCAAAGAAACAACAGAATATTACATTGTTGTATATTTCAAAATAAAATACATATTATATTAAATAGATGTCACCTAGATAGTTGTGGTAGGCACTTTGCTAGTGATAGTAGTACTTGAAAAGCTTTAAAGGCTTCAGTGGCTAATAATATTTTCAAATGTAGACCAATATGTCCAATGTTGTGATCCTTATCAACGTATTGATAGACCTACTGGTACTTCTGCCATACCATTGGTACCAATTTTGGCACAAACACCGTTTAAAAAATAAGATATTGATTTTGTAGGACTAATTGTACCAACCTCACAAAATAGACAGAATAGATATATTTTGGTAGTAATTGATTATGTAACAAAATGGACTGAGGCGGTAGCAACAAAAACTGATAATATGAATACAATAGCCACATTTTTATATGAAAACATTATCACTTGCTTTGGATGTTCCAAAAAATTAATTAGTGATTAAAAAATTCACTTTAATAATGTTATGATTGCAGCCTTGATAGATAAATATGAGATCAAATATCAAAAAATATCCCCATATCATCGTTGGGCCAATAGATAGATTAAAAAGACCTACGATATTTTGTGTAAAGTTTTAACTAAGACTGTGTTTAGAGCGGGAATAGATTGGGATACAAAATTATTTGCAGCTTTGTAGATGTATTATACTGTGTATAAAGTGACTACCAATTCTACCCCATTTCAATTGATATATGGACAAGATACAATATTACCAATTGAATTGGAAGTTCAAAGTTTAAAATTATGTTGGATGAACTTCTTGGTGACAAAAAATTCCTTCAATATCGATTAGCACAATTGAAAAAAAATGGATGAAGTTTGGATTATGGTTCTTTAAATCATGAAAGCTATACAGTATTCCCATAAGAGTTATTATGATAGTGAATTATATCCAAAATCTTTTTTTTCTAATAATCTAGTACTTATTTATGATAGCTAATTTCACAATTTTCTAAAGAAATTCTAAGTCTATTGGTATGGACCATATTAAGTAGTAGAAGCCTTTCTTAATAGTTCAATTCAATTGGAAGATTTTATGGATATTCAATTTACCACATAAATCAATGAAAATTGATTACAATTTTATTATACGTAAACTCAAGATGGATATTAAAAATAAGAGGAAAGAGGGCATATTTACTAATAATAAGATTATCTATATTATAGGTACATAATGGTTAGAAAAGATGGCTAATGATTAATTTTGGATACTATTGCTGCCTAATTAGAAAAATCAGATGTGAGATTATGATACACTGCATTAGAGATTGATAATTTAGATCCCGAGTAAAAAATTAAGAGGGAGGCATTTAACAAAAGTTTTTGAACATTGTTGTGTAAAGCATACACATTGCAGTATAGAATTTACTTTAGTAAGCAAAGATAGTGCTAGTGTGAACAAGAAGTGAGAAGCAAATTGTAGTCTATAATATTAATGGAAAGGTCGAAGAGAGCTTTGAACAGAGAGAAAAATATCTGAAACGTGAGAAATAAGAATAATTTATAATTGTCATTTCTAGTGGTGATCACCAACATGGAACCAATGAAGTTCAAAATATGTTGGTCTCCACAAAGTCAGAAAGATTTTAGAAATGCACAATTATATGTATTTTTTAGAGAGTCAAATAATTTGTCACCAATTGATGTGGAATTGATGGCAAAATATATAGCAAATTACGACCTAGAGGATGGTTTGAATATAGTAAAAGAGAGGATAATTGGGATGGATGAGAATACCTTGTAGACGGTACTACATCTATTGATTGGTGAGCTTGCGTTGGACATCAAAGTGTCTACTGATTTTAGACCGGATAGTTATTTTAAAATTGATATATTGTCACTAGAAAAGAATCAGGGCTGGAAGTTGGTGGAGGTAGTCACATCGGAGCTTATGGAGTGGATGTGGTTCATTCAAAAGTAACTAAACTTGAATTGACATACCACTTACATATCCAAAAGGTTATTATTTGCTGCGATAGGAATGTTGGAAGGAATGGTGTTTAATTGGACAATGTTCATTACAACCAAAATCCATGCGAAGATGATAGCCAAGCGGAAGACGAGAAAGTTTGCATCCTTGCTTTCCTCTAATTATGTACACTTGGTGATTGCATACACATTGAGTCAAATATCGCTAATAGTAAAAAAAAATATATTATTTTTAGTGCCTCAACGTTGTGTTTGGAATTTGACAACATCGACAGTTAGAATAGGGGTAGTACTACATGAAGTTAGGGAATCAAATCAAATGGTGGAATAGGAGGCTATTCCCATGACTACACTAGGGTGAGCTCCAATTTGCTGAGTAATCAAGAAGACGACTAAGGTTCCAATTTCGAATACCAGAATATTGGAAGGAAAGAACCTCATGGAAATAATATTGGATCAAATTTTCTAATTGCAGCTTATAATGAATAAGTTAGAAGATAACTTAAGATAATAATTGGAAGCAAGCAGGAAGGAGATAATGGAAAAAAGCTACAAAATTGTAGAATAAGATGGCATTATCAAGGAAAAGCCAAAATCCAAGTTGTTATTGGAGTGGAAATTAGTAGAGGAACAGGAAGCTTGGACAAAAGATAAAGAATGCACTCAACAAATCCTGAACGACCAAAAGTAAGAATTAATAGAGAATCACTATATATGAAATTTGAAAAAGGAAGACGTGAAGTGCCAACTGAAAGCAGAACGAAAGAAGGCAGCGATATTGGCACAAAAAAAGTCAAAATTAGGTGACCAATATAGAATTGAAATGGACAAACTATGATATTGTATAACATATTGTCGTATTTGGGAATGCACCAAGTACTTGACTGTGGAGAGTGAAGTTGCAATTCACATATATCCAATGACTCTTAACAAGTTTTGTCCATATACAAAAAGTATGATTTGAATATCATGTCAAGAATGCTTGAATCAATGTAAAGTGCTTAAAAATACTCTTCTTAATAACTTCTTTTACATATAAACTCCAATTGCTTATTACTTGTTACAATCAAGCAACTAAGAGTCTCTTTATAAGTCTTAATCTTAATCAATAAATTTTAATAAGTTGTGATTTTTAATCTAATTATCAATTTAGTGTGAAACTTTTTTCACAAATGCAAGCACAAGCCTTCTATATGCTTAAAAAGTTTCAACCCAATTCAACTTATAGATTGTGGAAAATTGATCAAAACCCGCACTGATATCACTTGGCTGCCACCTTGAGAGTTAATGTAGAAGCACCAATAGCAATTTCTCCTTTTGTAACTATTAACTTTAGCTAAAATTTAGTATATAGTTCCACCTTCAAGTCTTCCAATATTATGCCTATTTTCTTCTTGATCCAACTAATAGATCTCAAGATATTATAAAAATCCCAATCAATCTTAAGATATCAAATTCTGGTACCTCTTTGTATTAAAGACTAAATAAATCCTGAATGCACCTTTAGATTGTGACAATTTTTTATTCAATCTTAGCACACTCAATCAATCATATATTTTCAAAATTTCAATTGTAGATGGTGTATCAATTGCACGGAATAGCCACAAGTGCTAGCTCTAATTTTATTATATAAAAACATAATCTCCTATACAAATTCTAATTTTAAATAATAATTGCTAAGTCTTCCAAAACTCTATGGTAATAAACTTAACATTTTTAGAATAAGCTTTAAGCTAGCTCTATAATTCTAATTACCAATCACTAAATGTCTTGACTTCCTGCCTTTAATAGCCATTTTTGTGGCTGGAGGTCCAATTTCAATCCTGTCTCATACACGGTCGATCCCTGGGTATCAATCCAACTAATTCTAAGGATTTTTAAGCTTAATCCTATCCTCAATTTAACCTTAGTATCAACCATATTAACTATTTATCTTCTCTATTATATTTTTATTAACTTATGGTTTTTCAAAAGCAGTAATAGAATTTATATAACCTAGAAGAAAAATTTCATAACTAATATTTATCTATTAGCTATTAAAACAAGAAAGTAATCTAAGAGGCTTTCATAAATTTTTTTTTAAGAATCCTAAATTCCTATTGAATCAAGATAATTAAGTATTAAATATAAATTACTCTTATCCAGACTTTTTACTATATAAATATATTGTAACATAATAATGGGCAAAAATTGATATCTTAAAGAGTGGAGTGGCAAAGATGGAGGGCAATTTAGCCAATATTGGTTGGCTATAAGTATTTGTCCTACTAGTTTCAAGTATTGGTGAATTAAAAGAGAAGATAAAGCAATAGGAGTACCAATTGGAAGCAAAAGATGCCAAATTTTTTTAATTGGAGACTTAAGTTTGGAAATTGGGAGCAAACAAGAAAGATTTGTCAGTCAAATTGAAGAATAACTTAGTAGATTTATGAGAGGAGGACAAAAACTTAACATTAGAACCAAACTCAAGAAAACATCCTACGGAGAATCTTGAAGTGTTCCAATTTAAAGAGCCAATTTTATAAGTAAAAGTATTTTTTTTTTAATAATTATGTGTTTGTAAGGAAAATACACAATTAGAAGTAGAGCTATATAGAATAGATAGATAATTTTGGATGGTAGAATAAGGATAAAAAAATTAATAAATTGGATGATTAATCCAATTGCTGGCCAGTATAGATGGTGTCGTATTGTAATTGCTTATAATAAGTAAAATCCACTTAAAATGCATAATATGTTTATAAGTTTCGATACGTGTTAGAATGATTAGTAAATTAAATTAAAGGAGGTTGGTGTAAGAAAATTTATTTTAAATTTTTACTTAGTTTGGTTATGGGATTTAAATTACATAGATCTAAATGTTTAGTATGAAGCCTTAAGAGAAGGTGGGAGCCTAAGGATGAAAATTTAAGCTAGTAGGAGGCTAATTGGGAGGGATGAAATCAAGGCATGGTCAGATGAAGGCAAGGAATGGAGAACTTCATCCCTATTGGTTGAATACCATGGTATGGACTTTGAGGAGGCTGCCTGCCACCTTAACAAAGGTTTTGGCGACTTCAAGGAGAGGATTTGAAAATCAAAGACTAGGATTAGAAAGCTTGTTTTTTGGACTAAAATTTTGGTATAAAAATTGAAGGATTTGGACTTTCAAATAAGGGAGGAGTAGGCACTTGAAGTTAGGGTGTACAAATTGTACCTACTGCCTTTCTTTTGAAGATTAGAGGAGTTATATAAGAGCTTTTGGAGATTGAGAGGTGTGGCTAGAGAAGTGATTTTAAGTTCTACACCTAATATAGAAGAATTACTACAATTGGAATTTTGAAGTAGGAGATATTGGAAGTCAAAGACAGCAGATCAAATTCCAAGGTAGTAAGTAGACCATTTTGTTGATAGTGATGGAGTTTGCTATATTTTGAGTTTTTTGACGAATTATTGTCTCAAACTTTCTAAGAAGGTGTATTATTATGCTAAAAAGCTATAAATCAAAGTTTCATAGCATTTGGACTTTTACATTGTGAGATATGAAGAATTTAGTACACAGGTGTTTGTAAATAAGGGTTTGAAGCTATTGCTTGGGTTTTGGCAATATTTTAAGATTGGTAACGAATCAAGAGTTGAAATTTGTGGTAGTACTTATGAAGAATATATCAGTACTTCATGTAAATTTAAAGTGGATTTAGATGGTTGGATTAGAAGTTATGGATTATTGAAGTTCGGAAAAAATTCCCTTCCTACGAGGGAATGAGGGTTTTGAAGCATTTGTTATGTTTTGAGAGGTTTGAAGAAATAAGGCTTATGTATTGGGTGTAATAGCCTTGTGAAAAAATATTTTATATAAATTTGGAGATTTTGTTATATTTGGATCTTGCTTGAGTAATTAGTGGCAGCCAGAAGCCCAACGCTTTCTTGAAGCAAATTCTCTCTACTACGACAATGGTAATATAGGAAAGATAGTTGGAAAAGCGGTTAAGGCAACAAAGATGACAATTAGAGTCTCAATTTTTAGTATAAAGAGAATAGAAAAGAAGAAATCAATGCCCAATTATGAAAGTCAAGAGCTAGGATAAGCTTGGTGTTACTTTTTTTTTTTTTTTTTTTTTATATTAGATTATAATGGAAAATCTATATTATATTCCAATTGATTGTACCATGTAAATTGTGAAGTACATTAATAAAATAAAAAAATTCAATTCATATATAGATGAATAAGAAGTTGAAATTATTTGATGCTTGAATTTGGTGTGGCAAATTGGCAGTTGGAGACTAAATATATCAATATAGTCTGATTGTGAATGAAAATGTTATGCCGTATGGATTATAAAAGTCGAGAAATAGAAGAAAATATTGGAGAGATGCTAAATTTTAGAATGGATTCTTAATAAAAAAGTTATTTCCAGTAATTGGAATATGAAGTGGTTGTATGTAGTTTGTTAGGACAATACAATATCGTCAGTTGTAATTATGAATTGGAAGAAGATAACAAATTACAATAGGAGAATTATAAGAGATAGTATTACAAAGTTTATTCTTGACTGCAAAATAATAGGAAGATGAAGAAGACGGAATTGTTTATAGCGTTTGTGTGTTTAGTAGACTCTGCCGTTCAAAAGTAATTAATTTTGTAACCCTAACAGTGTATTTGATGTATTTAATCTTTTCTTGTATTTGATTCTCTCTTTTATAGATTTATTCTTGATAACATTGGAAGAATGAATAAAATAGCAAATGACAATTATTCATACAAAAAACTCTCATCTCAATTCAACCAACAGATTGTTAAATATCTAAGAAACCTTCATTGACCCTCAAACCTCAACTTCTGAGATCTTAGTGCACTTGAATTCCAATACCTTCTAATTAAATCATTTGATCTAGCTCAAATTTACAATATATATTAATCACAACTCCAACACAAGTCCTTAGTTTTTCACTTATAGATCCAAAACCAAACTCTTGAAAAGCTCAAATTTATAAATCCCTCTTTACTTCATAAGATCCAACATCATTCAATACAACCTTGACCTTGCAAAGCTCTTATAAAGCCAATTTTTTTCCAAATCATTAAAAATCAATATTAAAAAATATCTTCTTAAATCTTCTTATTAACCTATTTTTTACTACATAACAGCGACGGTTGCAACAAGGTGCATGAAAGTTAAGTGATTAGGTTTATAGGTTTATTATAAATGATGGATAAATCAAGGAAATTTCTTATGGATAAGTAGGTAGGTTTCTGAAATATGTAAGTATTGAAGCTAATTATGATTTGTTTTCTTTGCTATTCTTATGTTGTGAAATTTGAACCAATATAGTATCAACATTCCGCTCCAATATTATAAAGAATGCTTTAGGATTAGGAGTCTATTTGTTACATTCACTATTATTTTTTTCTTTCTGTTCATTGAGGGAAGTACTTGTGTATCATTCATTTTGTAGGTTATATGCAAGTGTAGCCAACACATGTGCTATTTGTACTGGCAGTCCATTTCTTTCGGATATTCACATGTCTGCCAAATATTCACTTCTCAACGTATTTATTTTTTATCTTCTTTTGTATGTGAGTTATTTTTGTTGTTATTTTTTTTTATTATTTTTTTTTATTCTTTTATTTTCTTAGTATATTGTGTTGTGATATTCTTTTAGGCTTGACTTATTTAGATTTGACTTGATTAATTTAAATATATTCTCTTTGTTTCTAATTTTTTAAAATTGATTTTTTCCTTTTACTTTGGTATAATTTATTTAATAAATTGAGATCATATTACAACATAAGATTTTACATTTAAAAGAATTTAAGATTTTTGAATATATCATTTTTTTTTTTTGAATTTCAATCTTATATTTTTATAATTTCTTAATCAATTTCATGGCTACTAGAATGGATGTCATCTATAGTGGTATTGCTAATCCTATCAAATCTCAACCTAGCGTAGCTCCTAAATCTACCACTACTTACCAATCCGATTTATACATAGATGCCATGTGCTTCACAATAGATGTACATGATTTACTAAGTTTAATTGGAAAAATTATCCATCTAATCAAATATAGAATCCATATGAAGGATTTAGAGTATTTTTAGATATGGTTGTACATGATTTTTAATCCTATGGTGGTGAAGGTGAATGTAAGAGACAGAGCTATGGAGAGACAAGTTCTCAAGTGTGCCATTTGTTAAGAATTGTGGAGGAGCCATCAATTGGCACTAACTCTCAATAACAACAACATGGTTTTCTCTAAGATCCAAGTGAATGTCCTTGTTTAAACTATAGTCAATACGCTTTGTACTTATAGTCATGCGGAGTATCGAATAGGATTCTTTGAAATGAAGTGGGCCTTCTCAAAGGCCCAACGCAAAATTGACTTGTTCATGGAGTACCACATAGCTCTTTATAGTATAGAAACCGTGGTTGGAAGGAAACAATTTGATATTGGGATTGTAGTGCCAGCAAGAGTAGTGCACATCTTTGGCTTTAGTGAAGGTCAATTCCACCCTCAAGGAAGATTTAAGAAGGCAGAAGTATACAAGATGTTTAATATCAAAAACGTTGGTTCTTTAGAATTTTGCATATATGGATATGAAAGAATTAGAAAGATTAAGATCTATCAGAAGTTGTAGCACAAGATCATCTCCACAATATCGAAAGAAAATTTGAATGATGTGCCGAGAACCATGTAGATGGTGCACACTCAAGTAAAAGAAGTTACAAATCTTTTACAAGCTTGGAAATAATATCATGACAATGACCTTAAGGAGCACCTATTAGGTATCAGAATGAAAATCAAAATCCTTAGTATATATACGATTGTTAAGGCCCACCACATGAGCCTCACCCTAGATATTATATATTTGGAGGATATTAAAAAGATGTTGGGGGGAGTATTTTTTATCAGAAGCATTTCTATCCAAGAGGTCCTTGCAAGCTTAAGATTGAAGGTCCAAGAGTTGCAAGGGCTAGTGCAAGGCGGGAATGATATACAACCGAGCATTAGGGTGCAATTTGTTCTAACTGAGGCACACAAAGTACTAAGATGGAGCAACAAGAATATGAGGTACCCACTTCAGGAGGCTCGGAAGTAGAGACAAGCCATGCTAGCCGAACATATAGAAAGAATGCATCTTTTGTTCAAGTATGATGGTTAGAAGCTTGATGAAGAAAGGATTTGTCCCTTGATTGAGGACTTCCTACACAATGCATTGTGATAGAGTCACAAGAGATCAAGAAACATGGACCCTCATTCCACCATACTATAGAAGGTACAAGAGAGAGGATATTGAAATAAAGATGGTGCCTACATAGATGGTATTGGTAGTACTCGTTTCTTCATCAACAAGTATAGACAAAATTAGAGGCAGTATACAAAAGGTAGGTATAGAATGGGTAGGATTTTTTTGTTTTACAATACATAGTTATAGAATTAAGAATAGCCAATAAATCATTGAATGGATACTTTAAAAGGCAGAATAGATGAAGTAGTTAGAAAAAGTAATTATCATCAATTGTGTAGCATTTAATATTATCCAGATAAATATAAATTGATTTAATATAGAAGAGTTGGAACCAGACTATGATAGTCCTGAACCAAGATAAGCTTGGTGGTATCTCTTCTTTTTTTTTTCTTTTGTATTCGACTATAATAGAAAATCCGGATTATATTCCAATTGATTGAACCATGTCAATTATAGAATATAATAATAAAATAAAAAATTCAATTCAATAATATATGGATGAGTAAGAAATTATAATTGATTAATGGTGGAATTTGGTGTAACAAATTGGCAGCCAAAGACTAGATATGTTGATGCAGTTTGATTGTGAGTGAGAATGTTACGTTGTATTGACTATGAGAGTTGAGCGGTGAAAGAGAATATTAGAGAGATGATTTGTTTCGGAAGAAGTTCTTGGTGAGGAGTTATTTCCAGTGATTGGAGAGTGAAGCGGGTGTAAGCAATCTATTGAGACAATGTAACATTGATGGATGTTGTTATGAGATTGGAGGAAGACAATAGATTACAGTAAGAGAATTTGTGGAAGATTGGATGATGAAGTTTATTCTTAATTGTGGAACAGCAGAATCGATAGAGTGGACGGCATTATTTTTAAGCGTTTACATTGTCGTGTAGTAATACGACTACTAGGTGAAAGAGGGGAGGAATGATTATATTATAAAAGAGCTCAAATGAAAATATTTGAGAAAATTATCTTAGAAAAATAGATAATAGACAAGGAGGTAGTAAAAATTAAAAAGTGCTAATGCTGCCTTTTATAAAGGGGATTTCTACTTACTTTGTAAAGCCATAAAAATGGTAAAACAAAGTAGATTAGAAAAATAATTGATATAGGTATGTTTAATAAGAAGTTAAGAGTAGGTTTTAGAGAAATTTACCTCAAAACTACAAGAGTTGATATCCGGAGAGGGCCGGTTAAGAACCTGGGTCGAAACCAGACCCCAGGGCACAAAACCGCGTGCCGACGGCGAATGGAGGGTCTTTTTGCAGATCGGAGATTGGGGTTAGGGAGTGAACTTGAAGGGTTTTATAGAGGAGTTGATTTTGAGTGATTTGGAGAGAAAACGACTTTGTAATAGCTTTGCAAAGTCAGGGTTTATTTTGGCTACTTGAGATTTTGTGAAATAAATTAGGGATGATAGTTTAGGCAATTCCAGAAGTTTTGCAGCAGATCTACGGCTGGAAATTTGTGGGTTTTTGGATATTGTTGTTGTCAATGTGTGCTGTGAATTTGAGATTGATCTAACGGTTCGATCAAAGGTTATTGAAATTTATGTGAGTTGGGGTCTCTGGAATTGGGTTTTAAAGGTCAGTTAGGGTTTCGCAGATTTTGATCAATCTATCGGTTGGATTGGGGTGAAATTTATGTGTGTGTGTAGAAGACTTAATTTCCTACATGCTTGTGAAATTTGGAAGCAGTTGAACGGTGCAAATAGGAGGTTTAGGCACTGGAATATTGGCGTGAAGATTGGAGAAGGAGGCCGGCTGATACCCGAGCAAATTTGTAAGTTTTTCTTCTTCTTGGTAAGTTGGATCTTCTTCAAACTTGGTGTGTGTGTTTTTAACTTAATTGTTAAGGTGTATGAAATATTTCAATCAAGATCAACGGTTTGTTTGGTAGTTATTGTGGTTCTAAAACTGCCTTAGAAATTGCTTAGGGTTTGACTTAGGGTTTGATTAGGGTTTGACTAGGGATTGACTTAGGGTTTCATTAGGGTTAGGATTTCATTAGGGTTTGACTTAGGGTTTGATTAGGGTTTGACTAGGGTTTGACTTAGGGTTTGACTAAGATTTGACCAAGATTTGAATTAGGGTTTGATTAGGGTTAGGATTTGATTAGGGTTTGACTTAGGGTTTGATTAGGGTTTGACTAGGATTTGACTTAGGGTTTGATCAGGGTTTGACTTAGGGTTTGACTTAGGGTTTGACTAAGGTTTGACTTAGGGTTTGACTAAGGTTTGACCAAGGTTTGACTTAGGGTATGACTAAGGTTTGATCAAGGTTTGACTTAAGGATTGACTAGGGTTTGAATAAGATATGATTTAGGGTTTTAAGATTCTATTTTAGTATTTTCTAAATTTAGCATTTTATATATTATTTTCTATTATGATTATTATATGACTCATTTATTCTTCTTTTATAATTTCTTTAAGATTGAATCAAGCTGAAAAATATTGTTAAGGTTTAATAGAAGTTAATTAAGATTCTATTAGAATTGTTAGGATTTTGTTGTGGCGTATTTTCTTTTTATCTTCCACAGCCAGGTGCCCGGAGCATTCTCAAGCAAGACTTCACGTATTACGACATAATTTGGTGAACCCGACGTGAAAAGCTTGAGGTGAAAGCTTATTGGGATTTTTTGGATTTATTTGACTTATGAAGAAGGAAGGCAAGAGAGTTGAAGGAAGATTTATGGATGATGCTTCAATTGGAGTAAAAGCTTGAGGTGGAAGGTTATTGGGATTTTGTTGGATTTATTTGACTTATGGATATGGAAGGCAAGAGAATTGAAGAAGGAATTATGGATGGTGCATCAATTGGAATTTTTAGTGGAGTTGCAAGTGGAGCAACAAGGGGAGATAGAAAAGGAGGACAAGATGGAAAGAGGGTTGATTTTGAAGCTTTTTAAAAGCTTTGAACTTTGAAAAATATCTTAGGAAAAAAAAAAAAAAAAAAAAAAAAAAAAAAATGGCATTTGGAATATCAAGGAGTATCATAGGGTTTTATAGATATTTTGGAGGATTTTGAAGTATCATAAGGTATTTATTAGAATGCTTTCAAAGAAATTTTTCAATATTGTGAATTAAAATGGAAGATGTGTCATCAAGATCTTTGGATGAATTATATATTTTTGATGGAACTATGGATGGTGCTTCTAGTGGAGTTACAAGTGGAGCAACAAGTGGAGGTAGCAAAGGAAGACAAAATGGCAAGAGGATTGATTTTGAAGCTTTTTGAAGCTTTGAGCTTTGGAAAATATCTTAAAAAATAAAAATGACATTTTAATTATCATGGAGCATTATATGGCTTCATAGACATCTTGGAGCATTTTAAAGTATTATAAGTTATTTATTGGGGCATTTCAAGGGACATTTCAAGGGTTATTCATTGAACATTATAGAACAAAATGGAAGATGTTTTGGATAGGTTGAATACTTTGGATGGGTCAAATGTTGATGAGTATTTTAAGGCTTTTTTTATTTTTATGGAAGAGCAACAAAAGATGCAAGCAATTGAAAGGGATATCACAAAGGCATTGCAAGGAATCATCAACAAATTTGGAAGGTTTGAAGGATGCAACATCACTAAGTTTTTCCAAGTTTATACATATGAAATGGAAGCATGCCAAATTCCTGAGGCAAAGATGATTTCAAGCTTCTATTTGGCTATTGAACCTAGGATTCATAACAAAGTGAAAAGATTACTTGAAGGGGGTGTGGAGACATGGTCAAAATTTCAAGAACTTTTGAAAGATAAATTTATTGATGCAAATGAGGATAGGATTACCAAGCGAAAGTTTTGGATTGGATAAATTTACAACCAGGCATGCATATGGATCTTTATGAATTTTTGAAAGAATTTGAAAAGAGGTTTTATCAACTCTCATCCTCTGAGAGACAATCATTGGATGTTTTAAAGATAGACTTATTTTTAAATGGTCTTGATGATGCCTTGGGAGACAAGCTTTTTATGCTTCTTATAGATGAATCTACGGAGAGTGGTTGTACCAATAATTGGGAAGAGTTGAAAGAAGCGGTGATTGTTTTAGCAAAGCAACAAAGGGCACAAGCTAAAGGAGTTGCAGTATGGCCTAAAAAATCTTCTATTTTGGCTTCTATATCATCTTTCTCAATACAAGGGATTAATCTTGAAAATAGAGAAATAGAAGAGCAAGTGGAGGACTTCAAAGGAGGAGCCAATTCTTTGCAAATGAAAGAAATTGGATCTTATATTGATAGTGGTGAAAGAGAGAACAAAGACTCTATTCATTTTATTAGTATGGAAGGCCAAGATATCCAAAAATTTGAAGGCAATATGGAGCTCAAGGATTTAGACACTAACGACAATGTGGATGAAAGCAATGTCTATTCTACATTGAGTAAGTTTATGCAAGTTGGTGATGGCAATTTCGATGGAATATTTCTTAATGATAAAAAAAGATTTTCAATATTTGAAGGAGGTGAGGATGCTTTACCTAATACTTTGGATTATGTTGAAGAATTCAAGGTTGAGCCTCCAAAAGAGATGGATTATGGATCTATTCAAGGTTCTAATCATGAAGGTTGTATGAATTCATATCATTATGATGTGAAAAGTGGTGGGATTATAGATAAATATGATAATAAAAGTCAAATTACATATTGCTATGAAACCATATATGGATTGGATGAAAGAAGTTTTGAAATTTTACATCAACATTATGGAGGGGATTATGAAATTACACAAGGTTATGATGTTTTACAAGGATGCATTCAAGAAGAAATGAAGGATGTTTTACAAGGATACATTCAAGAAAAAATGATAGATGTTTCACAAAATTATTTGGCAAAAAGTCAATGGATAAGTTATGAATAAAATAAAGAAAAATCAAATAGATATATGTAGCTATATGGATGAGGTTTCATTTAAGTCTTCTTATTTCAAAATTTGTACCTCGCCAATGGTTTGGTCATGTGCAAAAGAAGATAATTTCAACCTACTTGCACATGTGGAATATATGGAAATATTGGCATTGTTAAAAGAAATAATTGACTATAGAATATTAATATATACGAGAAGATGGACATTAGACTTGCATTAACAACCGCATATAATCTAGAGGGGGGATGGCTTCCTGCTTATTAGAAGAGATGAGGCCATTATTACTTTATCACAGGATGGATATATTTTATTCAAAAATATAAACAATTTTGGAAGAATAGAAAAGAAAAATGTCAAAAATATAGAATATGAGTTGAAGAAATGTGGAGTGCTTGATGAAGATGAATTCATATTGGAGATATTTAAAGAAAGTGGTTTTGATGACATCATAGGTGAATTACAATTACTATTGGATTTAAGTTTTGAAAGTAATGATAAGGTAATAAATGTACAATATAAAGAATTTTATGATGAGGTGAAAGAATATGTTAATAGATATAATGCAAAGTCGAAATTAAAAATAAGACTATTGCCAAGAAAGTTAAACAAGTGGCATTGCCGCTACCATTGGATTATGAGAAAGAGTTGAAAGGGCTTACATACAATTGAATTTGAGAGATTCAAGGATATTGAGGTAGCTATAAAGAAGTTGAAAAAAAAAAAAAAAAAAACAAGAGAAAAAAGCAAGGAGATGGTTTGGGCCTTCTATTGTCAAACAAGTATATGACAATGGAACATATTTGTTATGAGAACTTGATGGTACAAAATTGAAGACACCTATAGCAAGCAAGCGAGTCAAGTTATTCAAACAAAAGAGAATATATATACATTTTGATGAAGAACAAAATCTATTGAGGGGTATTGAAAAAAAAAAAAAAAAAAAAAAAAAAAAGAAGAAGAAGAAGATCAAATTGAAGACCAAGAATATGAACAAGATGAAGAGCATTCAACATATTGAATAATTATTGGTGCATACCAGAAGATGCACAGGTTCAGGGGGGGTGGATGTCGTGTAGTAATACGACTACTAGGTGAAAGAGGGGAGGAATGATTATATTATAGAAGAGCTCAAATGAAAATATTTGAGAAAATTATCTTAGAAAAATAGATAATAGACAAGGAGGTAGTAAAAATTAAAAAGTACTAATGCTGCCTTTTATAAAAGGGATTTCTACTTACTTTGTAAAGCCATAAAAATGGTAAAAAAAAGTAGAATAGAAAAATAATTGGTATAGGTATGTTTAATAAGAAGTTAAGAGTAGGTTTTAGAAAAATTTACCTCAAAACTACAAGAGTTGATATCCGGAGAGGGCCGGTTAAGAACCTGGGTCAAAACCAGACCCCAGGGCACAAAACCGCGTGCCGACGGCGAATGGAGGGTCTTTTTGCAGATCGGAGATTGGGGTTGGGGAGTGAACTTGAAGGGTTTTATATAGGAGTTGATTTTGAGTGATTTGGAGAGAAAACGACTTTGTAATAGCTTTGCAAAGTCAGGGTTTATTTTGGCTACTTGAGATTTTGTGAAATAAATTAGGGTTGATGGTTTAGGCAATTCCAGAAGCTTTGCAGCAGATCTACGGCTGGAAATTTGTGGGTTTTTGGGTATTGTTGTTGTCAATGTGTGCTGTGAATTTGAGATTGATCTAACGGTTCGATCAAAGGTTATTGAAATTTATGTGAGTTGGGGTCTCTGGAATTGGGTTTTAAAGGTCAGTTAGGGTTTCACAGATTTTGATCAATCTATCGGTTGGATTGGGGTGAAATTTATGTGTGTGTGTAGAAGACTTAATTTCCTACATGCTTGTGAAATTTGGAAGCAGTTGAACGGTGCAAATAGGAGGTTTAGGCACTGGAATATTGGCGTGAAGATTGGAGAAGGAGGCCGGCTGATACCCGAGCAAATTTGTAAGTTTTTCTTCTTCTTGGTAAGTTGGATCTTCTTCAAACTTGGTGTGTGTGTTTTTAACTTAATTGTTAAGGTGTATGAAATATTTCAATCAAGATCAACGGTTTTTTGGTAGTTATTGTGGTTCTAAAACTGCCTTAGAAATTGCTTAGGGTTTGACTTAGGGTTTGATTAGGGTTTGACTAGGGTTTGACTTAGGGTTTCATTAGGGTTAGGATTTCATTAGGATTTGACTTAGGGTTTGATTAGGGTTTGACTAAGATTTGACCAAGATTTGAGTTAGGGTTTCATTAGGGTTAGGGTTTGATTAGGGTTTGACTTAGGGTTTGATTAGGGTTTGACTAGGATTTGACTTAGGGTTTGATCAGGGTTTGACTTAGGGTTTGACTAGGATTTGACTTAGGGTTTGACTAAGGTTTGACCAAGGTTTGACTTAAGGTATGACTAAGGTTTGATCAAGGTTTGACTTAGGGATTGACTAGGGTTTGAATAAGATATGATTTAGGGTTTTAAGATTCTATTTTAGTATTTTCTAAATTTAGCATTTTATATATTATTTTCTATTATGATTATTGAATGACTCATTTATTCTTCTTTTATAATTTCTTTAAGATTGAATCAAGCTGAAAAATATTGTTAAGGTTTAATAGAAGTTAATTAAGATTCTATTAGAATTGTTAGGATTTTGTTGTGGCGTATTTTCTTTTTATCTTCCACAGCCAGGTGCCCGGAGCATTCTCAAGCAAGACTTCACGTATTACAACAAACGTGTGGACTCTGATATTTGGGAGCGGATAATTGTATGACCTTAGTAGTGTATCTCATGCATTTAATCTTTCCCTGTATTCGAATCTTCTTTTACAAGTTTACTTTAGGCACTATTGGTAGAGTAAATAAAATGATAAATCATAGTTTTGGTGCCACTGTCAGGGATTGACAATAGTATTGAGTGTTAGGAATTAACTACCAAACGTGTAGTTGGGGATGTTGCATGAAGAGATTATAAAATTAATTTTAGTTAGAAAGTGAAACTGAATGTATAGTTAAATTAGAAATAGAAAGCAATATCAATAATAGATGATGAAATATTATGATTAATAAAAATGAGAACATTGCTCTGAAAAAAAATATGCCAATCAAAAGGAAGACAAGAAAAAGCACAAGTAAGAAATTAATTGCAGGACGAGCAAGAATGGAAGCTAAAAAGGAAGCATTAATAGAGTTGGATTAAACCATGATTGCATGCTTGTTGGCACATCCAAGCATATCCAAAGCATGAAAGATCTTTAATATTTCAGACATATATACTGTTAAAGAAATTACTAAGAGCACTCACTGATAATTCAACGAATAGCTTAACGTATCTCTTGAGACCATTAACGGAAAGAAAATGGAGCACAATAGAATTAGGTACTCTATTGGATATTTTTTTAATAGTGGATATAATCAATTCTAGCAAGACTAATTTTTTAGAATGGCATGAATTATTGGCCAATAAGGGCGAATTTAATGGGTTTCAAAATCCATTGTTTTCACCTCAACTTCAACCAATAAAATTATTTGCAAATAATAATAGGAAATTACGGAGGCCTGGAAGTCCGAAAAAGACAATTGGGAGAGATAGAGTTTATTTTAATAAGGAATTGAGTGGAACATTATCACCTTCAATGGCAGCAAGGGATCCAACAGTTCTAATTGAGGTCCAAATGGGTGCAATGGGAGATCGCACAACTAGTGTAGCTCCATTATCTACCTTTAAAGGTCTGCCAGGAGTATACTTAGATCAATACTTGTTTCAATTTTTTACTGTATGTGTAGCCAATAATGATAGAACTGAAGATATGTGGTTAAGATGGCTGTCAGCAACTTTGAAAGATACGGCATATCTTAATTGGAAGCCATTGAAAAATACGTTTTTGATTCATTTTTGACCAATAGGATTTAAAGAACGTATTATTGAAAGATTAATAAATAGCAGAATAGTACCAAGAAAAGTGGTGTAGTCATATTATGGCCGAGTAGCTGATATCTTTTGTAAATGGCCAAATAACCAAATGTCAGATTTGTTTGTTATATCTATATTGGTTAATGGACTATATCCATCAAAATAGAAGATGTTTGTAAGAAAAGTCAACCTATGACTGTGGCTGCCTCATTTAACCGAGCTAAGATATGGAAAGAATGTCATTATGACCAATTCTTAACTACAAGAACCATAATGATTCCATCTCAAGGAGGATATCAAATACTAATTTGGAATGAAATAATAGACAGTTACTCAAATATGATTGATTGCGGAGCAAATTTTAGTACTAATCCGTAGGAGATAGTGACTGCTGTCCTATTGCAAGCTATACCACCAACAATTGTAGTTCCATATTTTCCATACTCTCTATATTAAAAACCAATACCTATAAAAGAATTATCTAATGAACTAGTATCAAAGGATCCAAATAAAACTTTGTTGTTAACTTTGACAAAGAAGATGGATGAATTGGTTGTTAATCTAGCAAAGGATAAGGAAAAGAGGCATAAACTAACTAATATGCCCCCCAATATTTGGTGCAATAATTGTAAGGGATAAGGTCATTTGATAACAAAATATTCTTCATCCTCTACAAATGATTGTATAATGTACATTTTGTGGAGATAAGTACATAACCACCAATTATTAAAATTTAAAAAAACAATAATAATTCAATAATCACACTATAATTCAATCAACTTTGTGGAATATTAATCAAGTCCAACAAAAAATAGATTTGGCTAGAACAAAAATTGTCCAACTAAATAAAATAGAGGTTTTTAATTTTCAAAATTCTAAGTATAATCAAGAAGGTGATCCCAATTAAAGAGGTTTGTGCAAAATCAATATAGATACACTTTTCATATCCATCCATTCAAAATCCAATTTTAGA